>JAPMNZ010943722.1:0-10337 GCA_029875035.1 Pomatoschistus microps | reverse complement strand
GTCTCTACACTGTCTCTATACTGTCTCTACACTGTCTCTATACTGTCTCTATACTGTCTCTATACTGTCTCTATACTGTCTCTATACTGTCTCTATACTGTCTCTATAATGTCCATACTGTCTCTATAATGTCTCTACGCTGTCTCTATGCTGTCTCTATACTGTCTCTATACTGTCTCTATACTGTCTCTACACTGTCTCTATACTGTCTCTATAATGTCTCTACGCTGTCTCTATGCTGTCTCCATACTATCTCTATGCTGTCTCTATGCTGTCTCTATGCTGTCTCTATGCTGTCTCTATGCTGTCTCTATACTGTTATATGAACAGAGAGTGGATCAGAGCAGAGAGACAGTGTTGGGCCTGGTCCTCTGTTGGCTCTGCTGGCAGACGCCGTGACACTCGGCCAAAAATCACACGTCTTTATCCACCGCCTCCTTTAATAGCCCGGCGCAGGACTGGAGCTCTGTGTGGCCTGTGTGTGTGCGCGTGCTCTCTGCTCAGCTATGCCATCTGACTGTGATGAGAGCGGTATAAATAACTCTACACGGTCCTGGAATATCCTGACAAAGGTATATTCGGATTGGTCTTTCGTTTACATGAAGGCGTGTGAAAACGCAAGCGTTGAGAGACAGTCTCCAGAGTGGAACAGGTCAGCTGAGGGGGAGCATTACTGGCTGAGGGTTAGTAACTACAATGTTTTCCGTTGTCGTTTTTAGACGCTCTGCACTTCGAATAAGGAGCCTGGTCGTTTTTGTTNGCTTTGCAGTGTCTCCGCAGCGTCTTTATGTAAAGGAGGCAAGAGACACTGGTGTTTCCAGGGGTCAGAGGTCAAGTTCCCTCAAACTCCGGGTTTTTAGAGTTGTTCTTTGTCAATGCAGGAGGGTCTAAGGCAGGGGTGATGATCCATGACACTCTGCATTCAACAACATTTATGGATTTTATTAACGTATTTGGACATTGGTCACCAGCCCCTTATGGACCAATGGCTCTATACCAGAGGTGCCAAACTCATTCTGGTCAGGACCCAAATAAAAACAATAAGAACTGATCGGGGGCAGAAAGAAAAGAAGATATAAGCATCCTCTGTCATCTCCAGTCCCTCTCCTTTAAAACCTTAAAAACCTTAAAACCTTCTGATCAGGTCAGAAATCTAGCTTAGACTTCTGTATTGGCCTCTCAGGTCTCTCCAAATAGGCTGCAAAACAGCTGCATTACATTCAACACGCAGCAGCTTTAGTCCTGACTAGAATCAGGAAGTATGATCACATTTGTCCAGTCCTCAGGTCTCTGCACTGACTTCCTGTGGCTCGGATAACAGACTTTTAAACAGCTTTATTTGTGTTCAAGTATCTCCATGGCCTTGAACCGGATTGCACAAGTGTTAGTCCCATATGAACCAACTCGGACTCTGAGGACCACAGGAACGGGACTCCTGCTAGTGCTCAGAGTCAGAGCTAAACATGGAGGCTGCACAAAATCTGGAACAATCTCCCTGAGTATGTGAGACGGGCCTCTTCATTGTTTAAAACCAGGTTAAAGACAGTTCTGTTTAGCTGCACATACAACTGAGGGATTTTATACTTTTATCTTTCTTTCTTTTTAATGCACTGTGATTAGGATTTTAATTCCTTGTGTGACTGTTTCAATCTTTTGTTCAGCACTTTACAAATAAACTCGCCTTGGTCTCTCTCTCTGTGCTCTGTCTGATCTCTCTCTCTCTCCCTGCCTGGACCGGGACTCTCACGTCTCCCAGTTCCCACAGATAGTTCTTGGAAGTGCGCTCCCCGGAGGCACGTTCACGGCTCTCTTCCTGTGACACAATAACATGTATTGAGAGGCGTGTTTGGCTTCCTCACGGCGTCGAGGCCATGAGATCAACAATACCTTTCTGTGTGGAGTTTACAAGTCCACCACATGCTCCTAAAGCTGCCCTTGTTTGGCTCGGGCCTTCCCCTACCATCCAAAGACCATGTTGCGGCAAACTCCGCAAACTTCCTGGAGGAGGGAACACATATAAATTGTTTTCACTTCACAAGAAATCTGAGATATAATTCAAAGTGTTGGCAGATTTAGGTCAAAGCATACATTGTATATAGATGCACAAGGAAAACAGGCTAGCTCAATGAAGCCCATTAAGAGAGTGCTTTAGCTTTCCTTTAGCATGCTCTAGCTCCTGTTTACTTAAATGTCTCTCTCTCTCTCTCTCTCTGGTCACTCTTTGGTCTCTTTCTGGTCTCTCTTTTGGTCTCCCTGTCTGGTCTCTCTCCGGATCTCTCTATGAGCTGTTGTATTTTAAAATGTTGGCAGATTTAGGTCAAAGCATAGAATGTATATGATGGACAAGGCAATCACGCTAGCTCAATGAAGCTCAATAATGAGAATGCTTTAGCTTTGTTCCAGCTAGCTCCCATGTTTCAGAACCATCTCAGTTTGTAGCAAATGCTGGTTACCATAGCAACACAATGTTTACTTGCAGCAGTTAGTATTTCATGTTGCTGTATTTCAATTATTTTCACCAGTTTTAGCCTGTATTAAAGATTAAAGTTCTTGTAGTTTCATATCTCTGCAAGTCCTTGTTGAGCACTGTGAGTGTCCTTGTGTATAACCTGTGCCATACAAATAAACTGGCCTTGCCCTGTGTCCCTCAGGTGAGCCTGGACGCCCGGGTGCGAGAGGTGATCAACAAGAAGATCGAGGAGCCGACGCCGCACACATTTGAGGACGCGCAGCTGCAGATCTACACGCTGATGCACAGGGACTCGTACCCACGCTTCCTCTCCTCCTCCATCTATCGCTCACTGGTACACGGCAGCTCCAGGACCTCCTCCGAGTCATAGTGCCCGCAACCCCTGGACCTCCTCCGAGTCCTAGTACTACGAACCCCCAGGACCTCCTCTGAGTCCTAGAACCATGAACCCCCAGGACCTCCTCTGAGTCCTAGTACCCAGGACCCCCACCTCAAAGGCCAAACCCACCGTCCAGAAGGCTCCAAAAGCACTCCCGCCATTGTCTTTTGTTCCAAACCTTGACGCAATCTTAGTTCCTATAAAGTGTATTTTTTTTGTTTCTTTTACCAAACGAAACCAGCGTCGCTCCAGCTCCATGCCAGATTTTAAGACGCTCTCTTTAAGCGTTCTTAGATTTTTAAGCCTCAAATTCACTGAAGTCATCGTAAGGAAAATACCATCCATACAATTGTGCTTGAAAGTTTACACACCCGGGCACAAGAGTCGACTCTTTGGCCATATGGTTCTATATTGCAGTTTATTTGACTTGGAAAGTGTGTATTAATGAACAGCACAAGATGCTAACACACCAGATTGTAGCCTTGTAGCTAATTTCCCTCTGTCGTTGCACAGTCTCACTCACATGAGTTAGAGTTGTATTTATTTTGTCATATTATGGAGCGTATGAAAAGTAACCATTGATTGTAAACAATACATGTGCTAATGTCCTATCCCATCTAAGCTAAAAGACTTTCACTCATGCCAAGCCCAGAGGAGCTGCGTGAGTGGCCCCTCCTGCTGGAAAAAAAAAAGAAAAAAAGAGAGTGCTTTGAGCTCCCCCTGCTGGTCGCACCAAGCAGCGCAACTAGAACTGCTGCTGTGTTGTGGGTCATGTGACCATGACCAAACCGAAATGGCAGCAGTTTTAGCGACCTTTTTAAATCCACAGCGATTAAATAGACCTGGTTAAGACAAAAACCGTCATTGTGGCGCATTTGTGGATCTTAGTGTCGGGTTAAAAGCTGTGTTTTAGCCCAACGCAACCTGTCTGCGTAAGTTTCCTCCAGGTGCTCCGATTTCTCATTCTTCTAAAATCATGTGTGTTTGTGAGTGCGAAATTAGCAACAAAAAGCTACAATCTGGAGTGTTTACACCTCCTGCTGGGTATCATTACACACCGTTCTACCCAAATAAAAACAAAAACATGAAATAAAAACTAAATAAATACTTAAATGTGGCACCTCGACTTTTGGTCCTGGGTGTGTAAACTCTTGAGCACAGTTGTATCTAAGAGCATTGGGTGCTTCTCGATGTGGATTTCCCTGGAATGTTTCGCAGTACGGCATTATATTTCCCGTCTACATTAGATGTGACTTCACTCGGCCAAGTTACAGGTCGTATCTGCGGAGAGGAGAGCCGACCCGATGTGATTGCGTGAGGTTTTTGAATGTACACGTTTTGTATCATTCTGAGGTTCACTCCGAGAAAAAGCAGTAACCTCCCCAATCGCAAATCTGGTTCAATGAAAACAATGTATTGAAATGCCACGTGACTTTTTGTATTTACACTGAAGTAGAGTGAGCTTACAGTATTGTGGTGCTAGCATTTCAGTTTTAGGAAAATGACTGATTCAGAAGCAAAAGAAAAAGACAGAAGTATTTCAAATGTAAAAAGATGATTGTGTTTTCTTTATGGTTAAGTCTTAATAGGTTCTTTTTAATACAATCAAAATGTGAAGATGCTAGTACACTGCAAAAAATGACAAAATATGGGGTAACAATTGTTTTAATCAAGTGTTTTTTAACTTAATTGGAGTACATTCTGACTTTTAAAACAAGGTTTGCTCATGATATGAAGCCATTTAGTCTTATTTTTAAAACTGTTTATTTTCTCATTCCAAAAGAGAAATTCCTTGTATTTTTTTAAAACAAAGATTAAAAAATCTGGTTTAAAAACAGTCGTAATGTGCTAAAATAAGATCTATTTTACCAAATTTTAGCAATTACTGTATAATGAATTCAGCAGCAATGATACCTAATAGTCACTAAAAGGAGGGAGCATGTAACTCCTGTGTTAAAATCACTCCACTTGCTTCATGTGGAGTGTAGAATCGATTTGATTCTCTGATCTCTCGTTTGTAAATCTACTTCTTTGGGAAGTGCACCAAGGCGACTGCTGCTGTGATATAGGGCTATACAAAAACAAATTGAATTCAATTGTTTGGGTGAAGGTGAAGAAAAAGGCGGTACGAGCTTCTTTCCACTTTTTGCTTGAATAAAAGAACCTTATGAGCCCTAAAAGACAAACATATTTAAAAGTACTGCCAGCATGTTATTACAGAACAATTAGCGTCAAATCAGTCCAGTCACGAAACACAACTGGGCTTACACTGCAAAGGTATGAGGTAATAAATGCTTGAATTGCGTGTTTTTATCTTAATCTGAGCACATTCTGACTGTGTTAAAACAAGATTTGCCAATGGGACAAAGCCTTTGTCTCATTTCAAGATCTGTTGCTTTATTTTCTCATTATTATTTTTTTGAAGATAATTTTGCTTTGTCCCATTTACAAATCTTGTTTTAAGGCAGTCAGAATGTGCTCAAAATAAGATACACATTTTGCCAAATTTGAGATTTTTTTACTTATTTGTCATCACTTTTTTGCTGTGTAAAAGTGTGTCCCTATTTTTCAAGTCTTTTTTTTCCTATATTTATTCCCGTGAATCCTGGCCTGTAATTATTTGTGTGCGACCACTGCCTCAAAACATATTTTAATTGTTTGGAAGCCCGTCCTTTTGCGTTTCACTGGGAGAAAGCAGAACCAGCGTTTGTGCCATAGACTGTGTTGATTTCCAGCTCGCCGATCGCCTTCGAGACCCTCCACGGTGACCGGCTCTGCCCCCCCACCCACCTAATTTTACATTCTGTGCGTTTCCCATATCTCAGTCACTGAGGAAAAGGTGCTCATTCTTTACCCTTTACTCAAAAACAACAGCAAAAAGTTTTCATTTTTGGGATTTTTCTTCTGTTTCGGCTGGAGATATTAACCTTTTGGACTCACAAGACTCAACCGCCTACAGATTTACACAAAAGAGGACTATTTTTTTTAACTATTGTCTCTGTGACAGCGGAATAATATTTATGTTTGACTTTTTTTTCTTTCTCCCACTCTCCATTCCCTATTTTTTTTTGTTTCTTTTTTTGTCAGAATCAAAAGAGACTATAGAGAGACTGATTTTTGTTTGAACGGTTGAAAAAACATTGCAATAATCACTGGAGTTTAGGGAAACGTGTTGTGTTACTGAACTCGACGGTTTTTCTCTGCTGGTTTGAACTCTCCTATATAAATGAAGTAAAAGGACGTTAAAGCTTGGTTACTTAAACTTTTCATAAATTAGTTTGTCCCAACAGCAAGAGTCAAATGTTGCCAACAACCTGCTCACTGGAGAAAAACTTTTATAATGAAAAGTAAAAAAATTCCATGTTCTTTGATCTCTAGGATTGAACTCAGGATCTATCTCTATCAGTCAATTGAAATTATCTTAAAATTAGTAGTTATTCGCAGCCTGACAATTAATCAACGTTAAAGCCTGAAAAGTTGTAACCAGACTTGTCTTTAAAATCGTTCTTTGCTGTAGTTTTATTGTCAAAACACACAGATGCTCTGGAGCTACAGGTGAAAAACGGCAGATTTGAGGAAATGTCAGTGTTGCATCACCAGTTACAGAACAGTTGGAATGAGATACACATGATAGATTGTATTTTAGACTAAAAGCTGCTACTTTTCTCTTGTTCTTTGATCCCTGCGGTTTATAGAGCAGAGTTTATAGACTTTATTCTGACTAATTTTAGTCGCTACATGACACTGGTTTATTGTCAAAACAGATGAAGCTGAATGATTAAAATGAATAGATCCTGTTGTTGCATCAGCAGTTACAGAACACTAGGAAAGAGCAGCACACAACTAAAGAAGCAAGTCTACAATCTCTAGCTTTCGCGTAATAAAGAACTAACTTTAGCAGTGTCCAGTCCAGTATAGATGTTAGTTTGATCTTTAACTTCCAGAAAGAGCCATTCAATTATGTTGTCATCACTGCTAAATAACACAAAAACCTGCATCTTAAATTCAAGTGCAGCCTGTATGTGGACGTTTACTTTCTTTTCTGATGTAGGTGGTGCAGCTTATAGTCCAGACACAATGGTATATTTCAAGAGTAATCCTGAGTTTGCCTTGTCATAGACCGAACAGACCCGTGAGTCCAGTAACACAAGCGTTCCGATGCACAAGTCCACTGACCGCCTCTGCCTCTGACCTCCCACTGTTAGGCCTCCGCCGGGCTGCGTGTGGTCGTCCAGGAAGGGGAGTGGGAGGAAAACCCAGGTGCAAAAAACAAAATATTTATATATATATGTGGTATAGTAAAGATATACAGTATATAACAGAGTGTATAGAAGTGTGTGACGAGCAGACGGAGGTGATGGTGGAGGTTCTACCAATGTCCAGTCTATTCCCTGACCTCTTAATCACTGCTACTGTTTCAGTCTGTTAAATCTGGCTTTAGTCACCGAATCCCAGCATCTTCGTCAGCACTTAACTCTGGTCTAATATGAATCTCTCTGCTCTCCATTTTGTCTCTCCTTCTCTGGTCTCTGAGTGAGGACGGTCCTCTCTTTTTCACTGTTCTGTCTGAAAAACCTGATCTAAAGACCAAAGGCCCAAATAAACAATATGAAAACTAGTGATAGAAGCATTATTAAAGCCTCATTTCCAAAAGTTCTACTCAACAAGTGGAAGCCATGGTTATCAAGGAATTTCCACGGATACTGGCTTGCTGTGGGTAGATTGCTAAGATACGGTACCAGATTCCAATGTGTAATGAAAACACAACCAGGAGAAGCAGCGCTGGTGGAAACGTGGCTTTTGTTCAGTTTTTAGTGGTTTTAAAGTTGGGAACCCCAGCTTTAAGTACACCTCTGTTGGATATTCAAACGTACACAAATTGGCAAGACTTTAATAGTGCATAATCAGGGAATAGTGTGGACTTTAGGACCCAGCGAGAGTCTGTCGATGGACTGGACATAGACCAGGTTGTGTGAAATTACCAGGAAAAAAGTCCCCAAAATGTAAGACATTTCATTTGTACATTTCAAACTCTCCACCTTCTGCTTCCTGTCTGCTCTTTCAGGTTGTGTATGAGAAGAGGGGATCATGGGAAATGTAGTCTTCTCAGACAAAGCAACCCTAAATATACAGAAGAAAAAAAAAGTTTTAAAGATTTATGAAAAAGGTCTTTACTGTGAGACCGGTGACTCTGAATGCATTTATCTTAGTATTGTTCATGTTATTTATTTTATATTTTGTTAAAACTGTGATTTTAACTGTACATATATTAAAAAACTTTGAACATGCAACAGGACTGTCTTCTTTCATAGTATTTATATTGATACTTTACAGCACAGACTTTTCCATCATATATTCTCTGTATAAACTACCGCAGCATTGTAGTCTTTAACGTGTTGATTTACAAAAGGCAATTTTTGAATGCAGAACATAAACTAAATCAGGAGTGTTAGCCTTAATGAGGATGAAGCTGATATGAACATTAACAAGCTGGAAACCAATTTCCTTATTTGGGCATTTGTTCAGATGGCGTAAGCAACCATGTCAGCAAATCTGTCCCAATTACATGCCAAAGCGAGCTTGAGTTTTTCCCAGCGAATGAAGGATCAGTTTCATTAATCCTTAAAAGGTTTTTCTCTGGATTTACTAAGAAAATATTAAAATAGAAACAAGGATCACAGAAAGAGCACTAAACCACGGATTTTTAAGACCAAAATGGTGAATGTGAGAGTTTAGCTAGAAATTTACTACCAGACCTAGGTCAAGCATTATTTTCTAATATTTTACAATATCTAGATGTTTCTGAGACAAAAACAAGTCCAAAGTTTTGTAATTGGGAAAATGTATTTGCCACAATGATAAAAAAATACCCTAAATTTTTTCCAGAGTTGAATCTTGATTTCTCCAAACTTAGACCCTTTCAAATGCAAATTTAGGATATTTTCTTCTCCTTTTAATCACGTTTCAGAAGCAGCAACAGTAGTAGTAGCAGCAGTACTGCAGTAGTAGTAGTATCTCTGGTTTCAGCCCAGATGACCGTGAACAGTTCACCTCTTGTTTCCAAAACAAACAGATCCAGGATCAGCTCTGTGCGCCGGCTGCAGATTCACAAACATTTGTGTCGAGTCAGAACCAAAATAAACCATTGAGGTTTTGCTCCGAGCAAAAGTTTAATAGAAAATGCAAAAACCATCAAAGGCCTCAGTACAATCTCAGTGTGACTATCTATATCCAAAACTAATGCTTCATACAAAATAAACACGCTAGAACTGTCTTCGTCATATATTACATCTACATAAGTTATTTTCAAATCAAACAAAAATTACATTATTCCAAAAGAAACTCAAACGTTTTCTTCGTCAGTTCTCTTCGTCTCCAGTGGAAAAGTACTGAGACTTTAACAGAACTGCAAAACAGACCAATGTTGTGGGTTAATACACACACACGAGAGAGACACACACACAAACATGAGAACGAAACACACTCACACAAGAGACAGGAGAGAGAGACACACACGAGAGAGCGAGCGAGAAAGACACACACACACACATTTTAAAGCAAAAAGAACAAGACATTTCTGGACAGTGGTCCCGCTCACTTTGGACCACTTTGTTATTATTGTATTTCCTGTGTTTGAACTGTTTGATGTTCTAATCTCTGAATCAACAACTTTGTAAAGTCTGCAGAGATAACCACTGTCAGGATTTAGGGCTGTTCACAATTAAATCTACTTTGAGATAATATCATGCATTTGCTCCTTTGCTCCTGGATCTACGGTCCCAGTCCTGCACCTGGATCTACGGTCCCAGTCCTGCTCCTGGATCTACGGTCCCAGTCCTGCTCCTGGATCTACGGTCCCAGTCCTGCTCCTGGATCTACGGTCCCAGTCCAGCTCCTGGATCTACAGTCTAGCTGTAGATCCAGAAGGAGAAGGATAACTTTATTCTCCATTGCTCTGACAAATCTGATTTTTTATGATTTCTGTTCTGGATGAAAATTAATCTTATGATAAAGTTCATCTTTTTTAGTATGAGCAAAAAGTAAATTGTTGATGGAAAGTGTGGTCTCTGCCTCCATCTTGTGGCCACTGTGTGTTACTGCATTACACTACACAGGCCCTGGGAGTGGAGGGGATCAAGTATGATTTAACCGTTTTTTACATTAACAGGAAAAATCATTTCCTAATGTCACAACAGACTGAAAGATAGAGGACCACCCTCAGTCAGCCACTTTGTCTGAAAAAGTTGATTGAAAGATGTGACAGAGGCCAAACTAGAGCTGGGACAAAACTTGAGCGAGAAACTTGAATTTTACTGTAGAGAAGAGGTGTCAAAGGGCCTGTGTGGCTGCAGGTTTTTATTCCAACCAAGCAGGAGCACATGAGACTCCAACTATTTCCTCAGGTTGAGACTGGATTAACTTGATGGCAGGAGCTCGCTTTGTCGCCATGAAAACCTGCAGCCCCTTTGACACCTCTGCAATAAGACT
>JAPMNZ010943706.1:0-22029 GCA_029875035.1 Pomatoschistus microps | reverse complement strand
AAGTGGACGTACAAAACACATTCAGAAGTGGCTAACCTTGCAATTGGAAGGTGAGTGTGTACAACCAGGGAAATCAGATGTGTCGGGCTTTTGTCGGGCTCGGGCCTATTATACAGCGTTAATTGGTCGGCCTTATACAGGCTCGGGCTTAATATTAGCGGGCTCGGGCCGGGTCGGGCTTGATTTTTCAGGCCAAACGAAACTCTAATATAGATGGAGAACGCTAAACTACCAGCTCAAGGAAGCCCAATAAGACAATACTCTTGGACAAAATGTTTATGTTATGCTTATTCACGCTTTGGCTCATATTAACTTGTCGCACTCACCATTTGTGGCTAAAAATCCATGGGTTAGAGCTCTTTTTTTTTTACACTGTTATTGTAAATCGAAATTGATGAGCCCTAATAACTAAGAAAGCAGGTGCCTTCTGTCTCTGAATTTGGCTTTAGCTAGTGAGTAGCTCGAGAGGTGACAGACCGGCACCACTCCTGATTGGCTTTTGGTAGCTTGGTTGAGGTACCCTAAAATTTGCATCAAGTCAGTGCCAGATTTCAATTAGCTCCAATTGACTTCTTCCTTAATCATGGGTGATTTCAGTCCATTACTACGGCCTATGGAACAGGGCCTATACATACACGATACATTCACTCTAAAGTAGATATAGTAGTGGTTTGGCTGGTTCCATGTCTCGTCCAAGTTTTCATATAAATCCAATACATTTTTGTACAGCCCTAAATCACAATTGCAATGGTCTATGAGGACTTTAGAAAGTTGTTGATTTGCCAACAACAGATCCAAGAGTGAAACGGTTCGAAGACTGTTGCACTGATAATGAATACATAGAAGCAATTGCTCCATAGCTAATGTCCATATGGTGTAGCCCCAATCTGGATTTGGAACAGCAGGATATTGCCATTTCTTTGATTAATAAAATCATTTGCCATTTTTGATTTAGCTTTCAAACATCTTCATATTTATATTGATAGTCAGAACTGTTTACCAAAGCATAGTACAGAAAACAATGTCTCAACAAAGAATAACTCAAAAGGTCTGTGCATAGATATGAAGCAGAAGTGTGGTGGTGGTGTGTGCAACCAAGAACCCAGATTCAGACTGATAAATAGTAATAAAATCTACATGACAACAAAAGGCTAAATAGCATAGAACAGCACACAATCACATGTTCAAACACACAAAAGAACTGGAGCAAACATGTTACATTAAAGCTGCACTATGTCGCACTGCTGGAGGTTCTGCCACCTGCTTGTTTCTACTGAGATGTTATTGATTCATTGAACATATTTTCCCTCGCTAACAGCACTCAAAAGAATAATCCATCATACTAATGTAGCGCTCACATCAAACTTATACAGCATAACCTCAGTGCCCCACTGTGGCACCTGGTGTTCCCAGAGGTCTCCCATCACAGTACTGTCCAGGCCATGTTCTGATGAGTTACTGTGGGACCTACCTAACATGTAAATGGTTGAAATTAAACCAGTCATGTTCCCATAGATGAAGTCCTGCTTTTTCTTAGACTTTCTCTTCTCTTTTAAATTCTTTATGTTGTTCTTGTCGAGTTATTGTTTGTACTGTTGCCTAACTGTGTGTTTGTAGGTTTCTTGGGACAATGGATGCAATTTAGCTATTGTACCAATTCCAGCATTTTTATGTTGACGCTGTTTGCCGACACATGGGATATTAACCCTTTAATGGTTTCCTCAACCATTTGGTGAATCACTTTTTGAGTCACTTTATCAGCTTGAAGTTTGGAACTAATATCTTCCTCACTGGAGCATCTCTAGCACTTCAAGCACTTTTATTGTACCATCAAACTACATCTCAACCATTAGGTAAAGGCCTGTACTAAAAAAAAAAACCTACTGTAGGGATTAAAAATTAAATAAAAACATAAAAAACCTAATTAGAAAATCTAAAATGTTGCATTGCTTTCGTCAAAGAATGAGCATTAAAGGGTCAATATAAATAAAAAAAATTAAATTAAAACAATTAAAACAATTAAAAAAACCTTCTGAGATCTGACAGGATCAAGCTTTCAAAAGTAAAACCAAGAAGTTAGTTAGCCCTCAACTGAAACAAAACATAACATGAAAGACCCTCCAGCAGAAAACACAGCGCATCTTTAAAGTAACAAACTGAAGAGTAAGTGAGAGGAGATTCAGGATGGACTGGCAGGAACTGTGGAGTCACAGTGGAGGTCTTGTTTTTCTTATTCTTAAAGTTGATATGATACAACCCTACAAAAATGGTACTGAATACATGAAAAGACCACATATATTTACGGTGGAGCAGGGATGTATAAAGGGTGGAGCTAAAAGCAAAGAAAAGGAGGAGGAAAAACTCAAAACACAAAAGACACGTTGCTCACCATGTACTGGACAGTTGAGCTGGACTTGCATGTCTGTGGTGAAGTGTTAGATGGAAAAGCAAAAATGGGGGGAGGGATAAGTAATTGATGGTAAATGGTCAACTTTATGATGCTTTAACCGTCTTTTTAAAATGTTGGTGTCACTTTGGGTTGACCATAATTTTGCCATAGCACTGTAACAAACGATTACCAACTTTTACCTGGTCCAGGATTTTTTCTAGGGTTTGTTCAGATATAAACAAATTAGATTAAATGTTAAAAGGCTAGAACAGACTAAATTATTATAACAAAATCATAATATATTCATCATAATAATCATCAAGTGTGGAATTAGGCACTTTAATGGCTAATTCTTCTGTTTTTAGTTCAACTGAAAAAACTATTCAGAAAAAAAAGTTTTCAAAATAGGATAATCCCTCTGTGATGCAATTATGTCAGTGGCGTATAAGAATTCAAATCAAAAAACCTGTAGCACATTATTCTTCAGCGCTGAAGTTGAAAGAAGGGAGGAAAATATGGGAACAGAGGTGAGTTTCAAAGAACACCGAGGGATTCAAGATTTTAACAAAAAGTGAAAGTAAGAGAAAGAAGATGTCTTGGGAGGTTTGGGGTGCGCGTGGAGGGAGTCTGTTGCTAGGCGATGAAGCAGCGCAAGTACAAGCATCTATTTCTGTCATGCGAGTTTCCAGGGTCCAGACCGGCAGCTATTCCTGGAACGGAGAGTCGCATTCCCGGCTGCAGGCGACGCGAGCGTGCGCAGCTGCACGGGGGGGGGGACGTATACCACATACATGCACGGCGTTTCTTGTCACAAACATATGTAGTTGTTTATTTATTTTATTTTCAAAAGAGGCTAAAAGATGAAGTACGGAGCTAAGAAAAGCCGCGGCGGGGACTCGAGGTGATTGCGGCGGTGAGGGTGCATGCGCGCTGAGGATGTTGAGTGGGATGTGTTACCGCTGCGGTGTGGATGCGTGCGTGGGATGCACCGAGGGTTTTGTTATAAGGGAAGATGAGGAGAGGGAGGGGAAAGACCAGATGGGGTGAGCAGGAAACGGGAAGGGCATGGAAAAGCATTAAATGTGTATACAAATGTGTATGTATTTACTGGATAGAGGGAAAGATCGGAAGTGATAAGAGAAAAGGCAGCAGATGGTTGTGCTTGGTGATGGTTACAGATGGAGATGTGACAATAAGCTGAATAATGTTGCAGATGTTTTTGTATAGCACATATTTGTGTGATTAAGTGTTTTATACATGGTTTCATTGATGTACCCTGACCATACACACTGACAATATTATTCTGGTTCGGATTGTGTCTATATTCTTATTGAGATGTACATGACCAAGTAAACTCATTATAAGAAGACACCTGAATCTCGTCCACCACAGACTTTGCATTTAAAGCTGGGGTATCAAACTTTCAAACTGCAAAAATTGAACCATTCTAATCCCTCTATAAAAAGTGTGGTTCTATCACTAGTTTTCATGTCATTTTTGTTGGCTTCTATCACATATTTTTTATGGTCATTTCTGACATTTCACTTTCACACAACGTTCTCTTCGAAAAAAATAAATAAAAGTGATGTACCCCAGCTTTAAACATGACGTGTTGCGACACAATAACAGTTTACACACGATGCATAATAAGGTTAGTAGACTGTGTGGGCAGAACACACAGCATGTGTGGTGCTTACCTTGACATCTGCCTTTTTGTTCAGCAAAGTCTTGGCTGCTGTAATGACAAGAACACAGCGGGCAGTGAGAGGGCATGAACAAAACCAACAACTTCTTATTCAACATCTACAGTACATCATAATGGACCTCTGATTGCTAGTGTCTGTTAGGGTTCTTTAAAAAGGTTGCTCGGAACTAAAGCGGACGTTCCAAAGTAACTCTTCATAAACTGACTAAAACTATTGAACCTTAAATTTAACGTTTTTAAGAACATGTCATTAGACCAAGAGGCTTGGCATCGAAATAATCTCATGTAGTTCTCAGGTTACAGATGCTTGTACATGCTCAACATTACACATGTGCATCTCATATCTGCCACTTGGAACAAGAAACTTAATTGGATTTGATGGAAAGAAGTTGAAGACTAAATTAGGAATTAAATTTAATCATTGAAAAAGTACCTCGAAAAAATATGGCTATTTAACTAAAATGATAAAAACTAAAGATATTATGCACATTAATCTGGTCTGGCATAAAAGGGTAACTCCGACAGGGATCAGCATTCATTAATAGCATATTAGAACTTTTAAATGGATCAAACCCATTTACTTTGCATTTAACTTTCATCATAATCATAATTCCATACCCTCAGCAGCTTAAGTTGTTGTCAGTGAAATAAAAAAGCCATTATTGTATAATGTACTGGTGGGATTCCTCTTTGTGCCCTTGAGGAAGAAGTGAAACAAGAAGATGGCGGCTGCGAGAGGAAGTCATTCAGCGCCCAATAAGCCGTGCCTGAAGGACCGACAGCAGGATTACTCTGTGGTCTAATGAAGATGATACTGAAATGTACTTCCGTAATGACTGTATTAGCCCTAATCCGCTAGCATGGAGGAAACCGGAATAAAAGAACTTTGGTCATTGTCTGGGGTGGAAGCAGAATACACAACTTACATCTTAACTTCGCATGTTTTCACTAATCGTCTGTGATATTTGAACCAAAAAATGTATGTTGATGTTTGATTGCAATGATACAATTCAAACAAATATACAGCAGAAGCCACACGGATGAACTCTAGAAGTAAGCAATACTATTTTGTTGTGACAAACTTGTTTCGTTGACAGTATAAGAAACATCATACTGTAGCACCATGTTTGCAACTCAACGTTTAGTTTGACCGTAATTAAGTGCAGCTCAGTTATAATTGGGGCACATCGCGTTACTCTGCACTAGACAGGGGAAATACTGAATTACCAAGATCTTAGAAAATCTGTGTTTATTCATTTAGCGCTTGATACTATGCAGTTGTTCCATGCAGGAATCTGAGATGTGTTGTTGAATTGTATGTCAGGTGCTGTGTGAAAGAAGTCCAGAAAGGTCCTCTCTGCTGGCCACCATCATTCATATGTTTTTGAATATTGTCACCACCTCTACGAACGTTGGTGAAATAATTACTTTAGATTATAGTTGACGCTGACAGAAAGAGGTGGAACTTTGTTTCACATAACCCATAAATTACACACTCTCACAATGAGAAATTCGTTCTACACTGAGGCCAGACGTCTGATTTTTGACAGCTACCAGAGTCACCAGGACAGACTTTTCAGCTGCAATCAACCAGTTTTTTTTACTTTAGGCTCTTTCGAAGTTTGTGATGTCACATGAACAACCAGCAAAAAAAAAATGACAATGTCTACTGCATATTGTCTTGTTTACATTAAAAACATGGTCAATTTTCCCTTTCTCTAGTGCTAGTTCTGTTCTTTCTGCTCCCAATGTTATACAATTTGTTCCTAGATTACATGGGTGGACCTATATTTGAGCAGCTGTCACCTCCTCACAGCCGTAGTCCTGCCTCCTGGACTTGAGCCTTTTTGGGACTGTGCGCAATTTCAGACTAATCAGAAGCAATCACATCAGCAGCCCGCCATGTTACATAAAACACTATTTCTGGCTGTATCACATATCGCTACTTTTTCCTCAATTCCCTCCTCCTTTATTTATATCCATCGCTGGTTTCCTGTAAGTAAATATAACTTGTGCTGCACAAGATTAAAATTTGATTAGGGCTGTCACAAGTTCATTGATTAATTGCAACTCGTTGATTATTGAATTAGTTGAAGTTTTCCGAGAAGAGGATTTATGACTCAGATCATTCTAATCTGACAGCAGAATGAAATTAAAATGTTTACACGTGTGTAATAAGTGTTCTTCAGGGGCGTCACATGATTATTTTGATATACATTAAATCATTAAAAAGAATCATTAATCACAGCTCTAATTCCAATTATGCCAATGACAATGTAAGTACCATAAAAATCCTTCGAGCCTAGTTACCTCCATGGCAAACTCTAATACACCCTGACCCAAGGGTGTTTCAGACCACTAAAACAAAAATTATGACCTGCTGGTATTTCAATACAAATGAACTCAATAGAATCTAAACTTGGAATAGGAGAACTGAGCACTAAATATATTTTCTGTAACCTAAATAATAATCATGACAAAAGGCAATGTCAGTCATTCTGTGAAGATTGGTCAGAAATTTAATCAATCCTTTTAAGACCTACAGTGCCATGTAAATCAACCTGGATACATTTTGAATAAATGAAATAAATATTCTAATACTTTATTCGATATTTCAGAACCACATTTAACCCTGTTATACTCGAATGGAATCCTCTCCTCTCTCATGCAGTCCTGTCCCTTCGAATTCCGTGAACAGGTAAAATGGTCGGACGAACGACATCTGTCCTAATTGCATATACACTACTCTGAAAATCTTCAAGAGCTGCATTTCAAGTGACGGTATATTTTCTCTTTTGATGCAACCATCCAAGTTACGTTCCATATCTGAATCCTCAATATTTGCACAGATGGTTTTCAAATGTTATTTTATGACAAAAGTAATATAAGATTTAATGCCATAGCTTCAGATGCTGATGCAAAACTGTCCTCGTTCTGGCCTAAATATTCCTCCCACTAACAGCGAACATGACGATGAACTCGTGTCTCACATGTATATTTTATGGACAATGAATTATGTAATAAAATTATGCACATGTACAACAAGTTTAAAAGGTTTTGACTCCAACATTGAAAAGTAAACCTCCGAAGACTCCTGAAAAAACAAGTTTAACTTTCATGTGAAGAAACACTCTCCTTACCTTGGCACAAAATAGACAGAGAGCAAGAAAAAAAAGGAGGGAGAAGTTAAATCTAAAGTAGCAGAGATGATATAGTTTAGAGATGCACCACTGTGAGAGCAAAGCAAGGGCAGACATGGACTTCACCAGGATCTCAATCGGAGCACTACTTCAAGTCTATTCTCGCCAACGTTTGCCAATGGGGAATCCACGTTTGTATGCAAGATATAGCAAGGTCGGTGGTGAGGGTGAGCCAGTTTGAGCCTGATGAGCAGCGGCAGCCCATTATAAATATTTGATTGAAGTCTACTGCAGGCAGAGGGACACAAGGAGGACTGCAGGATCCCACAGGAGAGAAAAATAAGGACAGCACCTCCTCTGCACACAAGCTACAGTCACGTGAAGATTTAGAGGAGGGCTTCTTTAACTGGACAGGCGTTGGGCTGGTTTAGATCCGTTTCTCGAGGTTCTGTTTTTGAGATATAATTTATTCATGGGAGAGGCGGCACTTGTGCACAAATCTTTGTGTTCCGATTATTATGTTGCAAGACTAAATAAGTCACTTTCATTCAATCAGTGTTGTGCTGTAAAACTTATTGAAAAGTGAAGTCCAACAAATGTGGGTAAGGATAAGTGGAAAACACTTTAGCTTTAGTTTTTGATGTGTAGCCTATTCGCGAATTTCCACATATTGTAATTATTTTAGGATCACTACAGTTGATGAACCAGTTAAAATTGACATCCCTTTGGTTTATCTTGCTTTAGAACATTCAAACCAGCTTTGATCCGCTTTCCTAATACAGTATTTTAGTGGATGCAATGGCATAGGTTCCTACAGAATCCAAACAGTGAGCCATGAGCAGGTAGCATTCAGGCCTCAAAATGTTGCGGGTTCAATCCTGAGCTGACCTGGGCCTTTCTATGGGCGAGGAAACAGCTCTTTATGAAAGAAATTCTCCACTTTGAGAAATTTGACTTTCGATGTTGTACTGGCCAAGCTAAGAGAAGTGAACTTAAAACATGAACTTAAAATATGAGTTTGAATCCACCCAGGCCTTGCTTCGTCCACAGAGTTCACCATGCACCACACCCTTGTTTGACAGCGCATGCAGCTGTCCAGTGCCCCATGCAGCATTCACCAACAGGCCTTTTCATCCTTTATGTGACTGGAGGAACATTACAGTTATTTTCAAGAGAGAGAAACAAGGAGAAGAAATAGAAGAATAACAAGGAAACATGACAGAGAAGAAGTTGTGAGATGAAAGTGATCTGAATCTAAACAGTTGTGTATGTAGAACAATTACTATAATAAGAGGAGGCAGAAAAGTGGGACTGAATATGGGAGTAGGGGAGCGAGAGGTATCAATCCGAAACACTATAAAGCAGGATATGAGACGTGTGTGTGTGTGTGTGTGTGCCTGTGTATAAACATCTAAAAAAGTGGAGAGAATTGAAAATGTTTTGTGTAACAAAAAATTGTCATCTTGTAACTAGCAGATTGGAAGACAACACTTTAGAACTTGTATGACAAAAGTTTAAGAATATTACTTATTCAATTGCTATTATTTTAATGATCTTAACACACAGAAACAGCTATAGCCAGTGATAGAAATGATGAATGTGGCCCCCATGCGGATGTGCTCCCATGCTGAGAGAGAGAACAAGAGACAGGAGAGGAGTACGAGGGGAAACGGTAGCAGGAGGGGCATGGGGCAGGAGGCCAGGAGGGTAGGGGTGGCATGCCCTGTGTGTGCCACCAGTCTACCTTGTTCCACCAGGCCTGCGGTGGTGCCGGCAGCCGCTGCCACAGCTGCAGCAGCTGCAGTCACTGAGGCTGGAGCTGTGGTCTGCCTGCTGCCCACTGGAGCCCAGGCACAAGAGCAGACAAGAGATCCATGAGGAGCACGTCAAGAGGAGAGTGGGGGCAGAAGCAAGGATAGAGCCAACATTGATTAAAGATATACAGCAGGATATTATTATTAGCAGATGTGGAACACAGAAGCTGCGACCACACAGATGTGTTCTCACTTCATAAAGCTTGAAATAAACGGGTGTGAAATTGACAAGGATATTTCTGTCATAAACAAAGAGCCAAAAATTTACAATATTTTTGATAATTAAATGATTATTGCTAACAAAATGAAAATACTTAAGTGTGGACTTTAAAGTTAAAGCATTTGAAGATCCTGCAAAAGTACAATTAATGTTAATAGTTAGTGTTGATGGTGATCACGACTTCACGACTTTGTCCCTTTCTGTTTGAGATTCGCAACATAATATTCTTTAATCCGTTTGAAAGAAGACTTTCACAGCTGTAAGTCAGTCCGTCTAAAGCTGCCTACTGCTTACTCATACTCATCTGTAAATAGACAGATGATTTAGTATGTCTTCATGTGACAATCTCACACTTAAAGTAAGAAGTATGAAAATGATGTGTATGTGGGGCTGACTCATGCATGTGAGGGCAGTTTGTGTTTGCAGAGCTTGCAGAGGCAAAACAGCTGCTCTGAATCTGAAGCAGCAAGATTAGAGCACAGACAAAATGAACATATATATGTTTAGGCTTAAAACAGGACTAATAACTATTATTGCTTATTTCACTGACAACAACAATTTGACCACCAATGTGATTTGGGATATTGACTTTTGGATCCCCCTCTGTTTATTATACAGTAGACCCATGTACACTGACATGGATAAGATGTAAAATAAACTCTTAAGCCTCGTTTTAATACACAGAAAGCAAAGACACTGAGTTGGCGATGCACTTTAAGTGCTCATCTGAGAGTGAATGTCACCACAGGTTACACACACGTTACATGTGTAAAGATTTTGACTGTGGCCATTCAAAACAGGGAGATGAAACACTGAATGTGCATCGAGTCATGGGATTGACATGCTTCATAAGCTTTATGGCAATACAGTTGCATCTAAAATTACTATTAAAGACTATTAAAGACACTTGAGAATACCATTTGCATTTGCAAGACACAGTAACTCACCGCTTTCATAATCTCTTCATCTAATGAACAAAATGTTGTGCTCCATTCTAATTTTGTAGCAGTGATATGAATAATAGTGACAGGTTCACACAAGAGGGTGCAAGTCATTCATTCCACACTTACCAGAGAAATTTCTAGATACCAGCATGGTCGTGAGAATGGCTCCCTGAAAGACAACAAATATTCACTTGTACAAGAAATTAAGCTTGCACAAGCAGAACACAGTAAGACACTGCTAATTATTGTTTTTAACATCAAAGTTAAAAAGACCTAAATGGTACTTGATGATTAAAACTGATCTGAATGTTTAATAAAAATATGATCAATTGTACAGAACTTCCATAAAGGTGAATAATAATAATTAGATTAACAAGTGATGATTTGGTTCACATGGCACCGAGCTATACGTTCTCATGAATGATCGACAGAAAGAAGATGCAGGAGGGTGTAAAGACAGTGATGATCAGGAACATTTATGCACATTTTATAACATTTATGAACATCGGTCATCTAACTCCTGATGGCTCCTATGTGTTTGATTGTTTGATCCTCTGATCTGTTGCTGCTAAATCGACAACTGCTAATGTGATTCAGGAGTATACAAAGATAAATGTAATAGAATTGAAGAGAAGAAAAACATGCTATGTTGAAAACGGTTATGACCAAAGGTCTCGACAACAAAAGTAGTGTGGGAGGAACAACCTTGAGTTTCCTCCTGGCGTTGAATTTCTTCAGGCACTCCACAGTCTCCTGTCTGTGCATCATAGACGCCACTGTAGATCGTTGCTGAGGGTTAAAGGCACAAACAAACACAAATGAATAGGACATTTTATAATATTTTAAAATTAATTAGGTTTGTCAGCGTAGTAAATATTGTGCAAGGGCACTTACGCAGACCCACGGGTGTTTGAGGGCCTCCTGAGCGGTGATCCTTTTGGCTGGGTTAATGGTCAGCATCTGGTTGATCAGATTTTTGGCCTCAGGGGTCACTGTGTCCCATTCTGGAGAAGGAAACTGCAAAAAGGAAAACATTTAAATTTGACGCCATTTTACAAGTTGGATAATTTTGTTTTGTTTACTACCCACAGGATGGCGCTATGTTTTCCCTATTCCTCCTTTGTTTTTTCAACTGCTTTGTAATTTATGTAATATTATTGGTGCCTATAATTTGACACCAGAAATAATCTTTGCACAGATTGATTGTTTCTTGATGATCTATTCAATATCTGATTTTCCAATGCTCAAACGAACTACCCTTGGTTGGCAGGATTGATACAAATCAATTTGGTTTTGAATTCCTTGTTTAGTCCTGGTCCAGGTTTAGTTTCCAGTTTTTACACAGCTTACTTCCAATGTAAATGCACAGTCAAAGTCAACATAAACCTAAACACACAATGAATATAGTTGAATGCATAAGAGCTTCCCACCAGGTTTGGAGCTATTTACTCAAATATCAATTAAACAATATTCCATTTGATACACGCTTGTCATCAGCAAATGAACATGAATGACAAATTTTTCCTGTGGATAGCTGGCTGTTATAGCTATACCAGAGTGCACCAACATTTCCCCTCACTGTGAACTCCGTACAGAGATCCTTTTGAATTTTCCATGAATCACAGCTACAGAATCATTGTCCTGGTCCTTGGCTTTTGCAGTTAGATGTGAGTGAAGGTACGCCTCACTATCTTGTACCCCCTGAAATATGAATGATGGGACTGTTGCGTAACTACAAGTAAAAGGAACGAGGTCAGTGAGGCAACTTGGGACCTTCCAGTGGAGAGAGAGGAGAGGGCAAGAGAGCGTATAAGACACAGTGACTGAGTGGTTAGCCTTACATCACCAGGATCCAGCTTTGACTCTCTTCCCAAGCTTTTTGTGAGGAGTTTCCATCAGTTCCTATAGTATTCCGGTCCCCCTCCCACTCCAAACAAGATGCAAAACCCCCAACCTAAGGTGGTCTGGATTTAGAATGATTTCTGGGTCCTCCTTATGTCTGCATCAAAACCTCATATTGTACGCATTCACATGAAAACATGAAGAATTATTGTTATGACAGCAGCTTCACTGTAAAAATCTTATATACTCACTCTTTTATTCAAGTTTGTTATGTTTGTAAGTGGTTAAACAACTTGGCCACACTATAGCAACACTGACAGTAACAGACAAACCCTACAACTAAGTTCACTGCTTTAGAAGAAAGATTTATTTACAAATACATTTATGATATCTATTTATTTTTTGCTGATAACATTTTCTAGTGTGTTGCCGGCCTAAGGGAAAGAGAGAGAGAGAGCGAGCGAGGGACAGAGAGAAAGAGTACTCACGTCGTAGGCCCCAGCCTTAATCTGTTGGTACAGCTTGTGCTGGTCCTCGTCCCAGAAAGGAGGGTACCCCACCAGCAGGATGTAGAGAATCACCCCTAACACACACACACACACACATACAGAGAGAGAAATGCACAGTAAATATGATTCAATTTCATGTACCCATGTGTGTGCCTGCTCTCAGTTCGACTCACCACAGGCCCAGATGTCCACAGGTTTACCATATGCCTCTTTCCTCAGCACTTCAGGCGAAAGGTACCCTGGTGTGCCGGCAAACCCTGTATGCCGGAGTCACCATTAAAGAAGCATATAAGTTCAATCATTTGAATTCATAATATATTCATTGTAAAACATTGATGACTGACCACACAGATAAGATCAAGTCGGTGGTGTATCTTACCAACAATAACAGCCTATACTATAGATATAGTCAATGATTTAGATGTTGTGAGCCAGCCGGCAGGGAATTTAGTTTGTTCATTGATTATCTGTTCAGTGTCTGCGTTTCAAATGCGAGAGCTGTTTTCACCCATAGTGTTGGCCTTAAAGCCGAAGGGGACAATTAGAGCTAGCTCAAAGAGGCTATTTGTATGTATGCAAATTGAGTTGGTATAATTGGTCAGTGGTTTGGGCTCATCACAATATAAACAGCAGGATAGAGGAAACCGCTAAACCATGTATTTTTGAAGCCCAAAATGATCAGTGTCAAGTCAATATGAACGAGAGCGAGTAAGAGAAAAACTTTGTCCTGGTCATTCCCCTATTGGGCTTCATTGAGCTTAATCTAAAGGTGATAACTTGTGCTTTGTTTGACATTGTATACTAAGTAACTTTATATGTTAACATTTAAGAAAAATGTTATAATTCTTTTACCCACCAAACCAAGCCTGCTGATCTCCTTGAACCTCGATGGCCAGGCCAAAGTCAGCCAGTTTCACTGCTGCATTCTTGCATTTACTTGCCAGGAGAAGGTTCTCAGGCTGGACACACATTCAGATAGAAAAACATTAATGTCATATGGTTTTTACATCCTTTGTTCAAGAAAGAGTTTCCAAATAGTCTGCAAAATCTTCAGACAGACCATGCAAGAGATGTACAGACACTGAGTGATGCCACAAGAGCTGATCTTGAGGCTGCTGCATTGAAAAAGTTTACATTCCAACACTTTGTTTTTATAATTCTCCCGTCTTGCGCCGCTGTGGTCTATAGGCTCCGTCTCAGTGGCCCAGATATTGCAGCTAGCCTCATTATTCTCTGTCAGAAGAGATGTCTAATAATGGGACTCTATTCCCGGCGGTGTGCGCTCTTTCACTTTCCCCATTATAATTCCGTATAGCTCGTTTAATCAATGACTGCAGAGGGATGTGACAATTGTGAGTGACACATAATGCACTCCAGCAATAATAACTAACAAAAAGTGAATGACACAGAGATGGTTTCCTGCGGAGATTAGATTAGGCGCGCAAAGACAGTTAGAAGTCCCAGATTATATTTAGGCTTATGACACTTACCGCTCCTGCAGCACAGTATCTTACTTCAGCTCCTGTGCCCATTTTTGTGTCGTTCTAATATTTAAGGCTGAGTTACAAAAATATGTTGCGCAAGTTTATCATTAACAGTTGTCCATTTTTTGAATTATCAACTATAAACAATTGCCGATTGGTCACAGAAAATAAATTAAATTATGATATGAAAGGTATGTTTACATTTACAATTATCACCATCAGATGTAAAAAAAAAATATTATATTTGACTCAGTAAGAGTGGTCAGCATGGCGCCTTTTTACTTTCCATCACTGCGGTCTCTAGGAAGCTGTAGGATCAACTGTTTAAAGGTAAGTATATTTATTCCACCTGAAGAGTTGCCTGAAAATAGATCAAAAGCACAACCTGAATGCTGATTCACAAAGCTAAACTTAAAGCACTTTCATTCGCTGAATTCAACCATTGATCTTGCAGCTTTAAATAATAAGTTAAAATCCTCTAATTTACTGCATCATGTCCAACAGTGCAGCAGGAGGGTCCTGTCTGAGAGAGTGTGGGAGGATCCACTGAGGCAGCACTAATGTCACAAAGGCAAAAAAATGCAATGTAGAACAAACAGGGAAACATCATGAACAAGCAGCAGTCTCATTCTCGTCATCATCAGAGACACAAGCAACACAGAGCATCATACGGTGCAGTGCGTCAAGGTGCATTCAAGACCTGAGTGGGTGTTTCCATCAAAAGACTGTTTGACTATTTAATGTTTCTGAAGGATACAACTCGCAATGAAAGTCATTTAGTTTGATACTTTAAAGGTTGACATTAAAGCCTTCTGATATCAGTGAGGCTTGCAGGATAGAAGAGAAGCCAATCAAGCTCTCAGACTGTAAATGTATCCATAAATAATAATAATCCACACATTCAGATTGGTTCAGACATAAAAATAGAAAAATGGTTTAAAATGTAATTATCTAAATGTATTTATATATTTATCTAAATACCGGCTAATACAAGTCTATTCTAATTACAGTGTTGACTTTTTTTTGCCATAACCCAATTCCTAATTTGAGTGATAGTGTCACCCAGGCTGTCCTCAGTCATCACACTATGACCTATTGCATGAAATGCTCCCTAATGCTCGGGTGTGAAACCAGATCGGCGTGGCGGCTAAATAAAGAAATAGCCACAACAGTCCTGATCAACACAACACCCTTTGCTGGAATGCCTGGATTGACATTTGGGCAAACATTTCAAACAGACAAACGGACGTGACACAACATCTGATCCCTCCATGATCTTTCAGTGGACTTCCACAAGGAATACATCTGCCCATGATATGCCATCTAGTAATCTCTTTGGAATTAAATAATAAATGTTCTTTGAACCTAAGTTACAGAGAGCTGACGGACAGTATAAAACCATCCGTAACGTTGAATCCTTATGTCCATGCACTAATCTATAGGGGCAATCCAGCTCCCATTGTGTCTGATAATCAATACTAAACTAGCCCCCAGAGCAATAAATAAAGCAGTGTCACATTGAGAGTCCTCGGGGGCCGCGGCGGATGGATTTATCGACCATGGCTTTGAAAAGGTCTACTCCTAAATGTTAGAGTAGGAGCTACTCTATATCAGCATGACCAGAGCAGAGAGGGCCACAAAAGAGAAAGAGGTCTGAGATATAGAGTTGGAAAATGGAAAATGAAATGGGTCCATTTAAAAACTGTTAATTTACCAAAACATGATAATACAATACTGACAGTAAGCTCTGTGCTGTGCCAGAAGCCTTTTTTTTTTGAGACAATCGAAAATGACACGCATTACTCAGAGACTCTTCTCCAGAGAGCAGCTTTTACAAAAGGCTTTGCTCAATTACATGGGAATAAAGACTCTTATAACTGTGCCCATTTGTACATTTCTCTACAGTATGAGAGAAAAGTTTACTCACAGTTTACTCTTGCTTACAGTCAGTAGCAGGTGGGTTACTTGCAGACTGTCTGTCACTAACCACAGAGTACTATGGTGTATATGACAATATAAGACAATATAAGACAAGTTATAAGACAACACTGCACAGGTTCATGGGATAACATGGAAAAGTACGTCTCCAGTTCCCAGTGGAGCCTGTTTTCTGCTCAGAAATGTCCATTTGTCTGATATTCAATTCCAAACACACGGTCCTGGGGCTAATTCTTGTGGCACGTGATTATTTGAAAGTGTCTAACAAATGCCAAACATTACTTTCAAAACAACTTTCAAATTACTTTTCAATGTCAATATTAAACCAACCTACAGAGGGTTGTGATGTCATCTGAGCTAGAGCATCAGAAGGAGTGTGACATACAGACATAAACAGTCCAACACACAGACGATGACATCACAGGGTAGGACGCCCCCTTCACTCACCTTCAGGTCCCGGTGCACCACACCCATTTGATGGCAGTGAAGCACCGCCTCCAAAATCTGCTGGATGCAATGACTGCATGCAAACATCAGGGGGCGCATGTTAGTATGAGCAGCTGCAACCCACGTGCACAGGCCAGGTACAGGGTGAGGGAGGGACTGAGGGGCCTAGGGAGATTATTAAACACTTTTTGTTTTCCAAGATTGCTTGAACCTAAACTCCTTGGCATTATAATCATTTGTAAAAAAATAAAAAATAAATATCAATCATCTGATTTCTGTCAATGTATTTTTACAAATATCAGTATCATTTAAGAGGCTATTTTGCGAGACATAAATAAAACCAAATGATGTAAAAACCGGTCCAATATTTGTGCAAATAGCTCAGATAGCATCCGTACAGAAGATGAAGAGGGAGCGATGGCAGAGACTGATATGAAATGTAATAACATATTGAAATGTACGCGACAGGCATCTCTATGTTTGAGCCGCTCCAGACTTCCTGTGCACTGACTCTAATCAGTTTGAGGAAGAGGAACATCAACGATGAAAGCATAAAGTAATTTCATTATACTGACCAAAGGCTATTTATTTTTTCAAATCCCATCCCTGTTCTCTGGTTTGCAGCAGATTTTTATAAAATAAGACTGAAAGTTTTAATGCATCAATGTGAAGTCAGAATAAGGCCACAATGTGCAGTGCTTTAAATGAAAGATCAAAAGGCAGACAAGAATGTGACTACAGAACTTGCTGGACTATTAAGCGAACCTGTAAACCGCTCCAGCTAATATTGTTCCCAATATGCCACAGGTTCTTATGTTGTATTGCAACACTTAACCAATGTGTGGTTTAATGGCGAGGTGTTTGGCTCTGTTGACTCTGGTAAATTGCAATCTATTTTGACAATAAACCTGCTTCCAATCCCTACTAATAATGTATAAATAAGATCAATTATTTTCTTTTTTAAACCAGGGGACAGTCTTGAAAAATAGAAATACATACATTGGCTGCATTGGTAAATAGTACTATCTATGTATATGAATATGTATATATATTATTATTTTCACTATATAGATCCAAGCTTGCAAAAAGAAAGTGCTGCAGGTTTGGTGATCCTCAAATTAACGTGATGTGGTGATTTTGAAAGTTGCTCAAAATAAAAGCAGGCCTAGGTGAGAGCAACCCACCTCATGTTGTATAAATTACATTTTAAATATCTTGTTAAGACCCGAACACTCCTGTTATTTATAGAGAGACAGATAGAAAGATAGATGTAGTACTTGCAAATCTTGGCATGTAAAGTTATAGCCGCTGGTTTAGGACAAATCCACAAGCTTTATATCCTATGTTTGTTACGCTACAACAGTTTATCTTCAAATGTAGAAACTCATTGGAGGAGAGAAAATCAGCTAGACTGATGTGTGGGCTTTGCTTGCAAAATGTAGACACATAAATTAGCAATATTTAAACCACATACATAGCGCTTTGTTTCAGCTTTCCTTCAGATCTTTTGGTCTACACTCCTCACTGCTGGAGGAGTAGGAGGAAGCTTGAATTATATTTACAAGGATCGCTATTGATTTCTGTTTTCAGAGCCCCATTGGGAGACTTATAACCGCTGTGTGGCGATAGTAAACTCTGACATTTATCACAGCCGCGACAGGTCCGCGCATTGATTTGTCGGTGCAACAGGAGAAGTTTATGTGGTGGCTGCGAGTGTGGGAACGGGAAATGGCAGGGGGCGAGGGAATACTAGAAATATTATTTTGTTTTCAAAGCATTGCAAGAACGAGCATTCTCAGGCAGAAAAACCAGGCAGTTTTTACGAGACAAGACCAAGGGTGGGAGGGCTATAGGGGAGAAAGCAATCGGGAGAAGATGCAGATGCCCCTAAACATGTACTAACCTTTAGGTCTCTGTGCACTATGTCATGTTGGTGAATGTGATGAACACTTTCTAGAATCTGATGGATACAGTGACTGTGAAGACAAAACAGAGTAGGGGAGGAGGTGGGAGGAAAAGGACAAGTGATGATGGAGGAGAGGTGAAAGAAGTGCATGTGAAGGACAAGGGAGCAGATAGGGACAGTTTCTTAATAAAACATGTGTAACAGAACAAAACATGCCGGGTACAGTATAAGGATGGGAGATATAGGATGGGAAGTGAAGTGAAGGGATGAATTTTGTGTTGAATGGGCTGGAAACGATAACATATCATACTAAGGCGGAGACACTCAGTTAAAGTCAATATAAAATGGCACACTTTTCTTTCCTCTTTTAAGACATTACTAAATAGCAAAATACTAAAAAACTATAAAAGAGGAGTCATAACAGAATGATCCTAAAGCTGGACAACCTAAACTTTTTTGGTTTCATAAATACATGTTCCTCGTCCCAACAGAAAGCCTTGTTTAAGTGACATTTTGTAAACAAGACCACAACATGCTGTCTTTTCTGATTAGAAAGATCTTATATATCTTATATTTATCATTCTGAGAACTGATTGGCTGAGTGAGAGGTGGCACTCTCTTCTTCACAGAAAAAAACTGATTTGACCAAAAAACCGTGTCTGAAAACTAGTGAAAGAACCCAAAACATTTTAGAGCGAGGAACTAGTTAGATGAATTCTGTTATGTTTTTTTTTTTATGATGATTTCAACTAAACTCCCTCAGCATCAAAAGTAACTGCATTAGCTTGTTTCAATGTGAACTATGTTTTTAATAATGCTTGTCTATTTTGGGTGCTGTTTTTACAAATAAAATGATCTTATGGATAATGGATGGGTCCATTTAATTAGCTGAGGCCTTTCCCTAGATTTACAATATCAACTTATCGTTCAATAACTTAGGTCTAGAATCTAAAATCTGTTGTGTTTTTGTAATACTTTTTTTCTATAGAGGGTTGAATAAGTAATTTTGTGTGGATAAATACTTCATATAATTGTTTCTAAAGGTCTCACAGACCTTTTTAGGGGGATCATAGCTTCCAAAACCATTGGATCCAAATACATAATGTGTGTAAAGCATGTTGTCCACAAAAACAGTTTGGTCCGTCAGATTCTTATACATAAAAACTCCTATCAACATGACAGAGACAACGATTACCCAAAAAAACGGGCAAACGATCAATCATAACGTATTGTCTCATGATTTTAATGTAATGAAATGAATGCATGTAACAATATTGTTTTTATAAAATAGGTAAAAGTACAGTGGAAATGGTTTGAGATGCTTGACGGACAATCTATGTTCAGTTTTGTGGAACTCTGCGTGGCTAACCTGTCAGACAGCATCTTCGTCATCGTCCCCTTCACTGTACACTTTACAGTACACTGCCTGTCATTTCAAGACTCCTGTATTTCTGAGCGGCTGGTGGGAAATGTGCTGGGCTGATAATTTTTTTTCACACATACCAAATGTGATTTGCATCTCGCTAAATTCATAGTGACATGAGAAAAAGGCTAAGAGATACTTGACATGCCCTCAGCGGATGGCACCACCTCCTTGCCCAATGATGATTAAGAGGGGGAAAAATACTGTTGATGAATATCGGATCGGTGATGATGCAATATTATGTCCCATTCGTGTTCAAGAAAATATGTCCTTTATATGATGTCATTAACATATATATTTAAAAAACATAAATAATGGCATGTGCATTGACAAGGATGTTTTAGACGTGCTTTTACAATGCATTTATTTTTGATTGTTTGATTATTGTTTGATTATTGCTTTACCAAAAATGTTACAGTATGGAAATAAAGCAATCATTCTAAACAGGGGAATGACACCAGGCCATTTTCACATTATAGGCGAATCCTTGAACTTTACGCTATAAAGAGAGGCCACTTTACTCACATTTCAAGCAGGATATAGCTCTATAATATAATCACTTATAATTCAATAAATACCAAGTATACTTTTCCAGGGAAACAAAGCAAGACACGGTCCCCCATTAGAAAAGTGACTAGAGTTGGTGACAAAAGATGAGATTTGTCCCTGATTATTTTTGATTGGCTGAAACACTGGGAGGAAAATTGGCTTGATAGGGGGCGACAAACTGAGAAGTGGCACAGTTTCAGAGGTGTGCGTGCGCTGCCTGTGTGCATGGCTAATTACTGACACTAATTAAAGTCCTACTTCTAGTCGGCCTCCAGGGGTGAGAGGAACGAAGCTGAGAGCACTAATGGCCTCAATGACTGACATTCACCAGGCGACGAAAGGGTGCATCCGTATACATTTCAGATCACCTGCATAATAACAAAGTTTGAACTGCTATTTTCAAACCGCAAATTACAAGCAAACAGCTAATTTAACAAAAAATACGGTCTGTTTACTTTTGTCCTTATTCCTTATAAGCCAATGGAGTAAGTAACATTTCCATTCACATCATAATTAACTGTGATTAATCAATCAGCTCCAGCTCATCAGTGAAATAATTTATGTGTCTGTTTTTGAAACTTAACTATCTTGAAATGTATGGTCCTAAATTGTGCTTTTTAGTATGGGTGTGTTGGGGTAAATGAGTTACTTTTTTGACACGAGAAATGACTAGTGTCAAAACAGGCACATCATCCTGAGAATAAAATAAGTCATTTTCAATAAAACATTTTTAATAGAGCAATAATTGAAAAAACTTTTCTTTCATGAACTAAAAGCTTGGGGGAAAAAACAATAAAAAATGAATAAGCACTAAACAGATAAAAACATACAGATGTTGTGTTATTAAAGTCTATTAAGTCTGAAAAACTGTAGGCCACTTCACACTATAAACAATAAACTGTGTACTGAAGCAACCTCAGCTCGAATTTAAAAGTTAAATTTGTTTTTGCTTAGTCCCGCGGTGTGAAAAGGCGTTCTATAATCTCTCCGCTAAAATACTTGTGAATCTAGTCTCAGCAAAGCTATTGTTAAGAACTGATAAAATACTGTGGTGTTGTGACCTTTTCACGGAGCGACATGTGAGCTCGCTACGGCTGCCCAGGAATTACAGTCTGATACTTAAGACCTCACAACCAGCGCTGCCCATGTGTACAGTATCTGTGACACTTAATGCCAAAGATTATAATCAATAATCCATTCATTCACATTCTGCAGGGACATTTAAGGGCCATTTACACTTTTTCTGTCAATTCAGTAAAACTTCAAACAGAGAACTCTTTGGATCACCAACAAATGGCTGGACTCTTAGTAAGGCTGAGGCCCAGTAGTTTTGGCCTCTGGTGACTCATTTACTCTAATTATAAGCAGGAACAATCTCCGCATGGAAAAATATCAAATTCTAAGTCTGCCTAAATTTATTTGACTGAATGACAAAATGCTGGGTTTTCAGAGCCGAGGCAAATGAGATTTGAGGACCTGAATAATTTTTTTAAAAACCAGCAGACAGAACCCAAAAATCACTGTTCATGAAAATGAAGATTTGGCTTTCAAAAAGTCAAAATGATATTATATCCAGTTGTACCTGCAGCACATACGTCCATGTTCCTGAAGGTTAGTCATAATGCTGACAGACACTCCAAATATGGTTTTTGTTTTGTTTTTTTATCGCAGACTGATAAAATTTAGAAAGCATTTAAACAGAGTATAACACTGTTCAAT
>JAPMNZ010943674.1:0-13755 GCA_029875035.1 Pomatoschistus microps | reverse complement strand
CATCGACTCTTTCCCTGACTGCTTAAAGGAATAGCCCTCTGCCATTTTCACCCTGAGAAAGTAGCTTTCCGGGTGAAAAAGGTTGGAGAACAAAGTACGTTACTGCAGTACAGTGTTTATGGTTTTACACTGGTCCAGACCGGAGCAGAGAGGATTCATGGTCTGAACCAAGAGGATCAGCTGAAAATCCACTGGAGAAATGCTAACTTTTTGAAAAATGCTAATGAAGCATTTAGCATTTTACTTTAAACTAGAGCAGAGAAAATGGTCCGAACCAAGCGGCTACTCCACCTTGTGACCTGTTCAGCTCCACCCAGCGGTTACTCCACCTCTTCTGCTCCGACCAAGAGGCTACAACATCTCTGCTGCTGTGACATGAAGGGCTGTGGCTGATTATTACTATTGTTAGCTTTTTAGAATGATCCATTTCATTTTTATTTTTGCTGCTACTGGACACCTGAATTTCTTCCATAGGGATAAATATAGTATCTATCTATCTATATTTAAATATTTTACACTTTGCAAAATCAGTAGTGAATGTCTTGCCTATTCTAAACCAGTAGGCTTACAAAGCATATATTACAATTACATAGATATAAAGGGTTTTTGTTACATTGTTTTTCAATATTTCAAACTTCTTCAATGTTTCCTTCACAAACAATATTTTTAATTAAAACATTAGATCAAAATTACAAAACTAGAATTAATAAATAATAAGTTGTCCTGAAAAGAAACTCCCCAACTGAAATATGCTGTGCATCCTCTTCATCTGTAATTGTGTTTTTCAAAAAGTAAATGCTAAAATTATATATTTGAAGTTAATTAATGTATTATTTCTATCCGTCTGTTGAGAGGATTGATTTATTTGATATCCTACAGGAGCTGGAGTTTTCCTTGAGAAGGTTGTCAGGGGAACTGTCAGGAGACACAAAAGTCTACACCTTCAATAACATGCAACAGAGAATCCTCCCATGAGCTGTCAGAGCCAAGGCCCCAGCACTTATCAACCCAACCATTGTAAAATCAGCCGCCCTGGCCGACCATAGCCATGCAAAATACACCCCCGCCCACATTAAATACAATTTCAATCATCCTCAACCATCTCTCTTTGCCTGCCTCTCGCCCCTCTCTCTCCTCTCAACGACATCACCTTCTTATATAGAATAGTTGCCATCACTTTGTTGCTCAAAATGCAAATACAGTGACAAATGGATCCACTTCAACAGTCTTAATTACATGATATGTATTCCATGAATCACAAATGCTCTCGTCCCAAAGCTTCAGATGCACAATATGGTAGCCTTTAATAATTGATTCGGGAATAATGCCACATATAGTGCCTCGTACAATCAGAGCATTTTGACTGGAGCACAGTTTGTGCATGGCTACACACACACAATTAGGATAAATACACAATACAAACCTTTTCTCTTGAGGAAAATGTGATGTTCAGGTTCTTCAGAACCAGGGGATTGTCGGGGCTATATGAGAAGTTTACTTTGTCAAATGTGATGGCGCCTGCGTCGGGCCAGTCACATGGAGGTTGCGTTTCAGTTTCCCATGATGCTTCACTCTCTAAGTTGGCATACTCAACAACCCTCTCAACTGATGTCATCTGTAAAGGATTATTGAAGAATGTTACAGGCAAAATTATGTTCAATGATTGTTATCTCTCACCATATTCTCAATTTCTGCACTTTGTCGGACCCCCCATTGAAACATGCCAGTCAGAGTGACAGCGTAGGACAAGGCCAGACCCACAGCACCGGCCTCCAACCCTGAAAAGTAAGAGCTGCACTTACTCCAACAGAAAACCTAATCATTAATAAAACATATGAGGTCAAAATATTACCGTCTCTCAGGTAAATGCAACCAAAAGCAGTGATAGTGACAAACACGGAGCAAATGCCATCGAGGCGTATTGCAAACCAACGAGAAGTGGCAAGAAAGAGGAACCAGGCCTCTGTAAAATACCACACCAACAAATAATGATGAAAGACTGATCTAAAAAAAGAAGATAAGAGTGACTTACCTGTGTGAAGATCTTGGTAACCATCAAACATTTGCTGAAATGTCTGATGGACTTTTAAGGCACGGATTGTGGTTAAACCTTGAAGAGATGAAGAAAGATGGGAAAAAACAGGGCTCCGAGCTGGAAAACATAGTATATATTTCAATATTTATGTATGATTTAAATACTGTTAAAACATTAACATGTCATTTCATGTCGTTTCATTTTAGTCAATTAGACAAACTAATCCTAGACAACCAAAATCATTGAAGATATTTCAATTTGTTCTTGATTAAAGAGGGAAATATTAAAATGAGTATGCAAATTGCACTTTTGTTCTGTGAGTTGATTGAAAGTATTAGTGAATGGACATTACTGCTCATGGTCTCAGATAAAAAAGAAAATAGAAGGGCCTGGCCTAGTCATGGCTGCTTGGCTTTTTCTCTATTGTATGTGATGTCATGAACTCCAGTCTCTTCAGGAAACTGCGTGTGGCCAAGCCATAGGCTGCTGCCACCTTTAGCCTTTATGCTAATGACCATAGCATTCTTCAATGGTCTATTAGCATTCCTTTGGTCCTCTTTTGTCTTATACAACTAATGAACATGCTCAGACTCCCACCAAAAAAAGAAAAAATTACTGGTAGATTCCAGGCGCTTGATGTCCCTAGAGGTCTGCAGGAAGTAGTGACGCAGAAACAGAAAAACAGCAAGAAGAGGAAGTACTGGCAGAAGAATCCAGGGTATGATGGCACCAGCTACAGCAATAACCCCAATGACCTGCAGCAGCACCTGGGTCAGAGAAAAGCAAAATACAATACAATAATGAACACTGGGAAGTAAATGTCCTGAGAAGTAAATAAAAAAGAGGAAACCTTTGAGTGTAATTTCATGAGACATTTAGGGCCACACAGTCAACAGCAGGTTACGGTATTGAGGTTATGTGACTCACAGTGTGAAAGGAAAAGCATCACCGCTCTAATTCTCACTTGTAGCAGGTGAGAATTGACCACTTGGCGACTGCAGCTCATACCCACAGCACCCTTGGGCTTCCCCTTCAACACTTCTGGCTCATGAGCCCGGCTGGCAGAGGAGCCGGCCAACAGAGCTGGCCACAGTGACTGGCCAAGGGCTTTGGGAACCACACACTGGATGTCTGATACATCACAGTCAGACCACAGTCCTCAACAACACACTGACTCATCATCTGCTGTGTGCCGTCTTAGTCTCAGTCTGATCAATGCACCAACTCTACCACTTGTTGTTACTCCTGGACAAAGGAATATGAGATCTCACCTCTGCAGTCGAACAGTTAATAACTCATTTCTGACCCCTGCCCTTTACAACTGTTCACCCTTAATTGCACTGCTGAATGTCTATTTTGTGCACTTATTGCACTTTCTTTTTTGCAATTTTGTATGCATGCCTTATTTCTATTTTTACTCTTACAACTAGTTTGCACCTTGAGCCAAAGCAAATTACTAGTTTGTGACTTCCTGTTACTTACAATGACAAAATAATAAATCAGATCCATTCATCCTTGCATTCAGTCATCTCCAACCCCTGAGTCCATTTATCATCTGTTGGGATGGGATGGGATTCTGATACTGTAAACCAACTTGTAGTTTCGCTATTATCTTCCACAGCTGTGGTGTTTTTGCTTTTTATAAAAGTAAATTGTAAATATTTGTATCGTTAGTACTACAACGTGCAGTATCTTGGCATTTGTTTAAAGCCGGATCAGTTCTCTTCAGCAAAAATGTGTCATTCTACTAACAGATAAAACTGAAACCTCACACCCTGAAATTAGACACATAGGAAAAGATGATTTCTAAAAGCCAGAGATTAGGATCACACTGTTACCTTGAGTGGTCTCTGACTTGCCCGAAGAGATGTAAATTAAAATTTAGCACCTTAATTATGGATGTTATCAGCCACTTAGGCGAACATTTAAGCATGATCACTTTCAGCGTAGTTTTGTGATCAAAAGCCACTCAGATCCATTTGCTGTTCAGATAAGAGGGTATTACGACTCTAACTATTGCTGAAGTGTAGCCCACACAATCAAACTGTGAGGAGAGGCTACTGAGCACAACTGATCCTCCAAATTTCACAGTACATAAGTTTCAATCTTGGCCTCGATAGAAGGAAACAAGACTGCAAAGAGAGAAGCTACCATAAACATTTAGTACATGTTATCCTGCTTTCTATTAAAGGAGAGTTGTTTTTAGAAAATCTAAAAGCCTCTGTCTCGATCCTGTAATAGTATAATGTCATTGTACCACTATGATATCACACAGTTTTCTGCCTTTCAAAACCATAGTATTTCCACTAAAGTAGTGTTGGCAATTTCTCAGGAGTAATGTCTGTGTTTGCAGCCAATCATTTTCAAGTTTAAAAACAATATATAACTTTTTTGCACCTGCCTCTAGTGGTAGCATAGGGATAGGATAGGCAGGCTGATAAAAAAGCCAAACATAATTAGTAATATATCTTACACTAGTTTTCATTAGAAAAAAAAACAATCCTATCATCTGACATGTTCTTTAAATTCTTTGGTATTGCTCTTCACTCAGTCACGTGGGGACTATCAGAAGTTACTAAATGCCCATACTGAATAAAACACAGGTTTATCTCACAATGGGGTCATCTGAGGGAACAGAAGAAGAACAGCCTCCATTAGATAGTGCTGGTGCTCCCGAGGGCCAGCTGTCGCCAAGGCTCCTGTTTGATGTGACCCATTGGCGTGGTCTGCTGCTTTATCGTGTCCACATCAGGCGCACTGTGACCCCCACCCACAGAACACACACCAGATGATAACAGATCACCTCGCTTTACGGCCATATCTGCAGCCTTGCCCCACAGGAAACAGAAACCTCCCAGAGCCACGTCCCACCGCACAGTGAAGTGGATAAAAGGATGAAAGGATTTGTATACAAACAGTTTAAATAAAGAATTAGCCGTAATTGCTCTTTAGATGGAAAATAAAGCTGCTGCACGCACGTGATACAGCGGGTAAAGCAGTTGGACGCTCCGCTGTGTCCAAAAACCATTCAGATCTCGACTCACCCTTATTGCTTTATTTCCTTAGTGATTTTATCGGCCCTTTGATGTCCAAGCAAATGTAGGAAATTGAAGTTAATTACAATATTAGTGTTGAGCAGTGATAACGGCTGTCGTTATGGCGGCAGAAAACAAACAAAAGTCTTAAACATCCCTCCGGACAAGAAGAGTCATATTTGTCCCTCTTTTCCTTTATTTACTCACAGCTTGTGATATAGACCCATGGGAAACTGTGCAAACAAATGGGAAATCAGGGTAGAAAAGTGGTTAAGAAAATTCCAAAAGAAGGTCCTCTGTCATTTCTGGAATTTTGTTTCACTCCACACTTTCCATGACAGGCTGCCACAATAAGCTGCAAGGGTCAGTGGTACTGAAACAAAACAGGGCTGTTCCACTTGGTCTCTCGGACAATAGAAGTGACCCAATCCTTTCTTCTCCGTCTAAGGGCTTTATTTTAGCATTAAATGCCCAGATGCAGAGGCTTTTCTTTAGGAGAAGTGACTGTAGACACCTCCTTCACATGAGGCATTTTCACTTCATAAAGCTGCAGTCAATGTGTTTTGTGAGTGTGAGGAGGGTCTGACACATACTGTGGTGGTCTCAGCCCGGTCTACATTGGTGGTTCAAGTAGTCCAAGGATTAGGCCTTTTGTGCAGTGTGAAAAGGTAAAAGAAGTCACTTATTTGGGTTCAGTCAAGCTGTTGATTTCCAGGCCCATTTTGGATATAAGAGAAAGGCTTTGAAATGTGCTCACTCACTCTCTCTTACTACTATAAATCACTGTGTCTGGCAAATTCATTCATGTTTTCTCCCACTCTTTTACAATACAATAGGATTTCAAAGACACAACAAATCGCGAATAAAAAAGTCACTCGGAAGAAAACAAATTACCCGTATTTCCGTCATCCTGATGTGGAGAGATTTAGGACTTGAGACACTTTGTTGGGTGAGTTCACAGGCTTTTAAAGGCCAGGCCGAGTCTGAATGTGAGTCACAGCAGCCGAGGAGCCGGACCACACATACACAACATGCAAGCTTTGTGCCGCCAATAACCACTGTGTGCACTAATGAGCTACAATAAAGCAGGTATGAAAGAAAAACACAAGTTTTGTTGTTGTTGACCAATTAGTCTAAATACATCAGATTGTGATTGTGATGTTGAATGTTGGTCCCGCGTTTCTCATGGTAACCTGTGTAATGCCTGGGGCGCGTGCATTCTTCACTTCCTCTGTCAGGTTGTGGTAAAGAACCAGAGAAAGCCTGTGAAATCCCATCCTACAGCACTCACAGTTACGTCAGCAGTTCTCATATCCCACAAAGCCACTAAAGAGGCCTAACACAATGTGCCACAATATAGAGACTCGCAATGATCCACCCGCCAGTGTTTTGAGACAATAGCACCTTTGCCTTGGTGTCTGTGTGCACCTTTAGTCTTCATTGCTGAGGTTTTATCATTAGATATAATATTCTAACAGGTCATTGTGTTTTTAATAGAACATATTGTGGAAATGTTCTTAACATCAGCATCAAACTACAATCATCTGATTAAAAAAGTTTGATTGAAAAGTTTAATAATCTGTTGTTATGCTGATCGAATTGATTTCTATATATTATAAGTAGAGGGGGGAATTTAGCTTGGGACCCCACAGTTAGTGGTGTGACTTGGTCAAGAGCCTTCACACAAATCCTCCACTGAAAAAGCTTTGCATCCACCCTCATTGTTTTGCCCTCCTTCTCTACCCCCTCTGTGAAAATAGAGGCAACCCTGGATTTAAAGGTCAAGTCCACACAAAAGCTGACAGTCCCCGAAGCCTGAGGTGTTTTTAATTGACATTTCGGTCTTTGTCCAGGCCATGACCAGAAAGTATCAAGTGAGTATTTTCCCAAATTACTAAAGTACTGCTTAAAGGGAATAGTTGGGTATTGGTAAATTGGTAGTGCAGTGTAAGCTGAAGAGGGGAATCCTCAAGTTAACAGCTCTGGAGCCAGTGCTGAATGAGGAGCTGCAAAGTGGTCACCCCATCATAAAGAGATCTGGGTCAGGGCCACAGATAAACCCCTTTATTGTTTATGAGGTTTAATTTGAACCCTCCTCAACAACAGCTCGAACAATGGGTATGGGGAAGGATCAACAATGGAAAGAATCAGGAGAATTTGGCGAAGCTAACAATTTGGCACAAAGAGCAAGAATTGTGGTCCTTCCTGAAAGCATCAGGAATCATTATGTGCAGACAACCTCAAAACGCACAAAAGGATGAAGCTCCCTAAAGAATGACAGCATGAACAAATAGCATTAACTTTTTACAATGAAAAAAGTTTTTCTTGGACCAACTAAAGACCGTTTAGAATAAAATAAGTTCAGGAAATGTAACAATATAGAAGAATGTCCAACATACCGAAAGGGCCTTCAGTCATGACCTAGTCTACTTTCACTGCTTTGACTAAGATCTTACAAGCCTTCTACAAAGTTATTATTTTACTGCTACCATTATTCACCTTATTATCAAAATGAGGGGAACTATAGCAGACAAAAAGCTTTTGTGTGTATGATCTTTTGTGCTTTCAGCATTTAAGATGGCTTTTGTCTACTGTGAGATGGGTATCTGCCACAAACATCACTCAGGCATTGTGGAAGGGGGATTCGCTTTCAGCGCTGCTTTGTTCTATTCTTTGGCCTGAACCAAGGAGCCACGCCTGCTCCTCTACCTCGAATTGCGCAGTGAACATTCCCTTCTTTGTGGCACTATAGGTGCATGAGCGTTCGTGGGAGATAGCTGTCAGGGTGGCAGGGTGGCACTTGGTAACCTAACCTGGTTATGCATCAGGGTGGCCCCTGGCTGTGAGGCCTGCTTCACAGTGGAGTAGTAGTAGCTCTGCTCTGGAGTGCAGCTCTGAATCTGTTCCAAGTGACCTGTCCGCTGCCTCCGACCACACCCCCAGCTTCACTCCTGTAAACACACCATACGCCTGCTGCTTCTGCTCCTTCTCTTTGCCACTCAAAGCATCATCCTTGTCGTCCCCTCCCCGCCTCCCCACTGTTTTCCTCATCATTCTGTGTCCTTTATTTCCTCTGTGCTTCCAATCACTTGCTCAGTTCCCTCCACATTCTCTGAAGATGCAGCTTCTGTTGTGTCACTCTGAAGGAGCCACGCCCTCTGCCTATGTGCACACTTTTATTAAATCTGTGCGGGCGCTGGCCCGCGCTGCTGGGTAATCCTACAGTAATTGTTTCCAGATTAGAGGACCCGGGCCACAAAGCAGGTTTACCCAGGCATGAAATGGCCTCCCCATGCTGCAGCACCCACCACCAAACCTGCTGAGGTGAGACTCACCTGGATAAAGTCCACATACGTCCAAGGGAGCACAGAATCCAGGTAGCCAATGTCCTTTGAAAACCTGTTGAGAATTCGCCCTAAGAAACAAAGGTGCACAAGATATTACAAGATGTACAATATTTCCATTTTCATTGTTGAAGAAACAACATTTACTTCAAGCCCTTTGTTTTATGAACTGTTATCAAAGTCTTGAGTTTGATTGGGGTCATCCCAATATCACAGGGGAAATAACAATCACTTGTTATTTCATTAACACTGCCCTAGTCTTGGCTGAATACGTGAGTACATCTTTTGTTTTGAAACAAAGGGGAAGCAGAGCGGTGTACCTGCCTCTGTGTTCTGAATGGCGTGTCAATGACGTTAATAGAGATGCTTCCAATCTGCTCAGGTGTTCTTTACCCCTGTGCTGTGCAAGCCCCTACTCCTTCCTTCTTCTCTTCCCAAAGCACACTACTCTCCAGCTGCTTTTATAACAGGGTCAGTGATAGCCAATCTCCTCACTATGGTATGTACTTTAAAGAGGACAGAGCCTCCCTCTGTCATCCTCCCTCATGGCACTTGGAGGTTACCAAACCCAAGTGCACATAAAGTCCATGTTTTAGGACCATGGACCTAACATGGAAAAAATAGATTCAAGGAAAAAATATTCTTTATTCCAAATAATTACTGAAATCTTAAAGCATGGCCTAATTAATAAAAGCAATCTAGGACTTGAGGGTTCGGTAAAACGATACGATAATACATTGAAATATGGGTAACCCTGACCTAAAAGTTGCCTTGCAGCCTTGCAGTCGTCTCTGTAATCACCTCTCTCCACGGCCGTAAGCAGCTTACAGCTTTATCCAAAATGCCACTCCCGCCTAAAAACATGCATGCAGACGAGCCCGGGCTCCCCATAACAGCCATTGCATAAACCTTTCCAGAGCATTATTCCCAACAACAACCCAGCAATGCTCCAAATCAACACTGATTCAGAGTCAAGTAGCGTAAGCATGTTGTACACTTGGAGGCAGACTAATCTTATTCACACTGAGTGCCCCTTTAGCATACATACATCCTGAGGGGAGGGTACATGCCGAGGTAGAGCTGCTTCTAAACTAGACCAAGATATCTGTGTTTATTTATCATGTCTTCCAATGTGGCAGCTCTTGATGGACTGTCTGAACAATAAATAGTCAAATTTTATGTAATTTTACTGTCTAAGCCACAGATGACCCAGATTTATGCATGCCACACAAATAATGTCAATAAGAAAAGGGTAGGTTTCTTGGGATTACATCACTCTGTGGTTGGAGGGTGCTAGAGCACACAACATCCATCAGTTCTCAGCTGTTTGACAGCGGCTCAGTTGACTGACTTTAGAGTGAATGAAGTAAGGACCCTTGTGCGTCCCACACAGACTATAGAGAGGATACATTACAGTGATGCAGTTACACAAAGACAGCATGGAAATGCCTATGAGGTAAGAACGGCATGGGACAATGGCTTCAATCTCTATGGGTGGTTGTCAACAAATATCACCTATTGTGTCCAAAAGGGTATAGACATTTCAGGATATCAGCAGCATTAGTATCAAACAATTTCTCATGGTTTAAGACTCCAGGAGAGATTTGCACCACTTTCTTTTGACTCAGAAAATATTAAGTTCCAGGTGCCCCCAACTAAGGTGACTGCTAAGTTACTGATAGGTGAGCATGGCTCCCAAATCACACTTAAAAAGTAGAACAGTGGGGTTCGGCTGGAGAAGGGCGTGTGGCTAATCGCTGTTCCCTGAAAACATCAAGATAAGATGAGGACTGAGCACAGCACCATGTGTGGGCCGCTGCAATTGGAGGGCTCTTTCAGTGAGACTCGTCTGATAATGAAGAAATAGGCAGAAAAGGCCTGCCAAGGCGGGAGGTGGCACAGCTCACCTGCACTTCCATGAAGAGCCCAGGGGCCTGGGGCAGCCTCCTACCGCCGGCGCCTTGCTGCCAATACTAATACATTCTAAATCCATTCTCTCCGCTCACACCGCTAGGCTCCTGCAATCTCCTCTCCTTCCCTTTCATGCAATTAAATAGTGGAAGTGCAGAGTGAGGGGGAGCCCTATCAGCTGCATTGCACACACACACGGCTCCATCTCCACATTCAATTTACACACTTCGATATCATCATCCTCTCTGCACTACTACTCTTTCCCTCTCCCACTCTGGCAGCGCACACCTGGAATACAGACATTCAAAACATCTCCTCCGTTCATACAATTAGGACCTCACATCGGGGACAACATAAGATCTAGTGTTGGGAGACGGAGCCAGTGGTCAGATGGCACTGTCCCATTGTGGAAGAGGGGCTGTGTAAGCGCGGGCTGCTGATGAGCTGGAGTCCTGGCCTGCAGTCTCAGAGGGGATTAGCCCACTCAATGACACTAAATTACAGGGATCAACATCAGCTCACCGTACTGCTGTCTGTGCTGCCATAACTGGATCACATTCAAATTAACGGCTGTAATCAAGCCTCACTTATTGCTTAAATTGGACACATAATTAAAGAAATATCTATAAAAAATGTATTATTTGTTATTGAATGGCTGCAATAAAAGGTTTAACCAAAGCTACTCCCGACATGGAAGTATGAACAAAGTTGCTTCCGTCTTATCCATCAATCACAATTCACAAACGCTGTACGCTATTGTTAAACATTGCATTCATAGGATAACAAATAAGACCTTTGTGCAGTGATGCTTGAAATGGTAACCTTTAACTCAGAGGACAGTTATCAAACAGACCGAGCCTGTTCAGAAACCCCTCACTTACATGTATTAACAGTTGTCAAATCCTGTTTGATGCAGGCTCCCAATAGAAATTCTCAAGTCTAACTCCCATTTAGACCTTAACAATAATAAATAATAATTTATATACACTCTAGGGCTGCACAATATATCGTGAAAATTCCGTTATCGCGATATTGTTGCGTGCGATATCCATATTGAAAAGATCTGCGATAAATTATTATCATTATTTTATTTTTATTTTTTGTTAAAAAAAAATTTCTTTATTAAAGACAACAAAACAGGCAGACATATCAACATTCAACAAGAACAACAAACAAACAAACAAAAAAGTATATCAATATAAGCATTTGAATGTCATTAATGTTCATATCGAATATCGCTCTAAATTTCAATATCGTGCAGCGCTAATACACTCAATGGACATTCAAAGACATTTCATTATTAACACTACTAATAAAGGAATATATAGAAGGAAAATGTAAGTTTTGTACTTGAAAGACAAAATCATATGATATGTCTAAAAGTAAATACAAGGGTGTAATAACAGAAGAGAATGTAAGTATGTTTTACAATTCTAACGTATTTGTATTCATGACAGTGTTTGCAAAGTATGAGAGCATGAGAGCATGAGAGCCATACTGATGTAGTGGCATTCAGTTTTAATATAATATCTACCAAGCCTCTTCTTTGCTGTTACTCTATTTAACAGAAAATCACGTCATATGTTCTTGTTTTGGTCAAATATTAGTCACAAGCAAAGCAGTTTGATAGTCAACAGCAAAAATAAACGTCTAGTATGAGGACTTGTGCAGCAACCTAATTCAATCATATTGAAACAAGAGCTAGAGCCACATCTGGGACTCATTATGCAAGTACTAGAACTTCTTGTTAAGAATTCTCACCTGAGACAATTGTGCTGTACACACACACACATACACTGGATTACACTGAGCAATTATCTAATGACAAGGTTGACATTTTACTTATCAAAGTCATCCACTTGTTATCGATGTTTTTAATTAATCCGAAATCTGTATTTATTTCCGCCATTCATTATACATAAATGGTGACATCCAAAAATGACAGAAGATTCTGAATAGAGTTAATCAGAACAAAACATGGCTAGATAGAATTGAGAGTTTAATATTCTGTATACAAACATATATATGCCCCTCCACTGAACTATGGCAATTCTTCAAACTATAATGACATAATCAGAGGTTTCTGATACAGTGCACTCAACAAACAGTCTCTATTTGCGGTTCTGTTTCATTCAAACACTGCTCCCTTCCAGATCAAAAGCCATCAAAACTGGTCAACGGAATCGCTTGGTTTTGTTCCACTGAACGAAAGATAACAGTATCTCAAATTCAAACACATTACCGTAAGCACACGGCTCAATGAGGTGAGGTCAGGTAAGTCACCCAACATGAACAAATCATTTGCTGTTGTATGATAAGTTCTTAGAATTGTTCCCTTAATATTATCTCAAAGAGAATGTGCTCATATTATTATTATTTTGAAATGTGATTCATTATTTGTTACAATTCTTAATGTTATATTTTTCTATAGCCTACAGAGGTATCTAGATGCACACACAACTAGGTAGGAGTCTGCCCTCTTCTGGTGGCAATGCAATGAGCATCAATTACTATATCACTCAGGATTATAACTTTAAGAACTAAATATTACATGTCATTTTATATTGTACTTACCAGTAGGATTGGTGTCAAAAAAGTGAACTGGAGCTTGCAAAATGGCCTGAAACATGTTGTTGTGCAGGGTCTGGGCAGAGCTCACCAGAACATTAAAGAAGACCAAGCAGCGTAGGAAGCCGAAAAAAACTGAGGTCATTGTTAAACCTGGTAATGTAAAAAAAAAAAAAAAGTTAGTATTTTCACGTTTCAAGGTCACCAAAGCATTCAGGNGTAATGTAAAAAAAAAAAAAAGTTAGTATTTTGACGCTTTCAAGGTCACCAAAGCATTCAGGAATGTCATATGTGCAATACATTGTTTGTTCAAAGAAAATATTACAAATATTCTTTTCACTTTTGTCATGAAAGCTGATCTCTATGAAAGAACATCCTAACGGAGTGACAAACCAGAAAGTCACAGGGAGACAATCAAGAGCATTACAGCAGTAGAAAACAAGACAGGCGCTGCTATCTCCCAGTACAGCTGAGGCCCGCTACAAACAGTGGGCCTTGAAGGCCTTGGGCCGCAGCCAAAGAACTGTGGATCTGTTTGTTGAATGGCTGCTGTATTCACAGCCTCAACAGTACACAAAAGCCACGTGTGTTGAGCAGCTTCACCTGCGTAAACACCTAGGTACAGGTCAAGGTCCAGCTGCTGGGGGAGGCTGCCATTGAGGTGTTCTGTCACATTCATGTGCTTCTGTTCAGAGGCCCTGCAGATCAGCCACAAAAGAACCAAAAACCCACAAGGACAAATAAACACAACAAAGAATGAAAGATACATCTTGGAGGCACTACACAAAACACACTGCTTCTCCCTGAAACACAAGGTCACATTCAACAAGAGCTGGATAATGGCAGGAAAAACGGCTTCTAT
>JAPMNZ010943671.1:0-10302 GCA_029875035.1 Pomatoschistus microps | reverse complement strand
CGTATCTCTGCTGTGCTTATATTGTTTTGTGCATGCAGGGCAATTATTACTGTGTACTAAGTGAGCCCTCACTAAATAAATGAATTTCAAATAAAATGTAAAAATAAACATACAAACAGACCAGGAAAAAGAATAATACAAATATGAACATAAATATATAAAGAAAAAAAAATGCAGTAGCACAAAGGTAATTTCTGAAGTCCATAGAGTGAAGTCAACAATGCTGCGATCAGTTAAAAGTGACAAATCCCTGACGCACACAACATGACCTCCCCTCCTCCACTTTGCTCTGAATAGTCAATACAAACAATCACTATGAAATGATCCATGGGTGCATCATGAGGGATTAACAAATAATTCCTCCGCTCTCTACATGTATGAAAATCTGGGAGTGCGGCCGCAGACATCGAGCTAATCTGGACGTGTAGCGGGGATTCGACCATTGCAGCGTTTTGGAGCAGACAGCAGTTCTTTTCCCTGATAATGGCAGGTGTTTAGAGGAGAGACAGAGCGCAGCTGAGTGCGGTGCCACGGCTAGCTCACATAAGCGCTCTTTGTGGAGTGGCTGGACGGTGAGCTCAGTGGACAATGACCCAACGCCGCACATCGCAGACATGTTGACTTAGCAGCACCAAAATATTTAAGCTGCTGTCCCACTTCCTGCACTCTAAGGATGAGGCTGACAAAGACACGCGACTCATGGGTTGTTTCTTGAAATACTGAATTCTCCATCTTCAACACTGCTTTTTTATTGTATTTTTTTGATCATAGGCCACTAGCAAATGGTTGAGATGCAGTTTAATGATACAAGTTCCTAAAGCAAAGTGATGGAGATGCCCCAATGAGTTCCAATCTTCAAGCAGATATAGTGCCTCAAAAAGTGATCCACCAGAGAGTTGAGGAAACAATGATTAAAAGACATTCGTGGTTGGACAAAATTATCTGTAAAATACACATTGATTTCAAATATTTTCTCAAATTATTTTAGATTATCAACCACCATCGGCAATAATCAACATCAGTCATGAGAAAAGCAACAACAATATATAGTTTATATCCGTCCATCTCTTGTGAGTTCATTTGACGACAACAAACTTTATCAATAGAATGCGTTTTAGAAAAGTTTTCTGAGTTGTATAGTTTCCGACAAAAGTGTCAAGAGAGATGAACCAGTTTTTAATGCAATAGACAAAAAACAACAGACACCAATATACATAAGCCAAGACAAACTATTTGCAATGTGTAGAGCCAGAGCATGAAGATCTATTTAAGGCGTCAACATAATCTCAATATAAAACTAGAAATGAGAGCTTAATTATGTTTGATTACCCTTTATATTATTGTTTATATTAGTAGTAGTAGTGGTAGTAGTAGTAGTATTAGTAGTCTACAACATGATTATGCTGAAAGAATGGAAAGAATAAAAAGTTCATTAGAAGCATAATGTTTGAGTCGATGGTGAGAATCTCCTAATGTCTTCCTAATAGACCTCCTCCAGAGTTAGTCTCCGTCATCAAGATGCTATCAGGCCTGAAACAGCAGGCTCTGTGTGGATCCACTAAAGGTCCACTGTGTACTCTTACAGCACGGCTTGTTCCAGCTCCAGTCCATTATGGCCTTTGTTTTCACTTGGCAACAAAAGCCATCGTTGTGAATGGAAGCAGAGTGGACCATGATGCTCAGGCCCGCCCACACCTCTCTGATTCTGGAAGTCAATTTTACGTCAATTTTTCCCATTGGGTTTTTGAAAAATCAGCTTACAAGCCAGAGCGTGTCAAGCAGTGATCGTCAACTGGTGGGTTGGAACTTTACATTGCATCACAAGAACATTTTTTGCGGGTTTGAAACATATGTATCTACTTCATAGTGGAAAGTATAATGGAAAAGTCAAGTAAAAAAAAATTAAAAATTAAAAACGTTAACGAATTAATTTTATGATGTATTATTTATTTCTTACTTCAAGAGTTATATTGCTAGTATTGTTTAGCTTTGTAATATTATTTTGTTATTTTATGGCGTTGTAAGAAGTAAGTATTAAAGCATCCTTCCCTCAGCNTGGCATTGTGCTGTGAGGTGTAACTTACAGGTCACATCTGTGGAGAGGCAACCTGTGTTATGGTAAGAAATCAAGTTCACTTAATTTTCCAACAATAAAACCACCATTAAATATGTAGGCGTTAGATAAAGACAATTAAAGAATCCAATAATATATGTTCTACCATAAAAGCAACATGTCGTTTGCATACTTGCAACAAACAGCCCTGTGAGTCACTATTTGACCCCATGGGCTGAATTATAGGCTGAGTGAGAGTAGACCTCTCTTTTTCAATATTCTGTCTGAAAAAGATTATGTTAAGATGTGACAAATAAAATATATAGTACGTATTGTGGAAACTAGTGATAGAACCAAACTGTTTTGAAACCAAGGAACTAATTTTTTAACATATTATTATAGAAGAAGTAAGGAAACAATCATGAATTATAAGCACTGTAAGCATGATGGGCTGACTAAAAAACATTTCAAACAACCATGGCGTCATATTTCATTTATTCCAGAGTCTATCAAAGCAGTGGAGACGCCTGCTGTCAAAAAAAATCACTTTCAACTTCCCCTGCCAAGGCTTAAAAGAAACAATAAATAATTGTTTTGCAAAGACATATCTCCAGAACACACACATATGAAGACATCAAAGTGTAATATTTCCCAAGAAGAATTTACCAACAAGCCGCCCCCCAGGACAACAAATGCAGCCTGGTGCATACTCCGGACTCAAATAGTTAGCAGCACAGGCTGTCCGGGTCGGGGGACAGCAGCTGGGGAGGGGGCGCCTGTGCCATGGACCCCCCCACTGGAACACACCACCATCACCTGCTCCTGAGGAATCTGTGACGGGCTTCCGTGGGAAATAGCACTCGCAGCCTGGCATCAGAGTGTCCGGCTCTGACCACACTGTTCAGAGGTCTACAGAGTTAAAGCTGGGGTACTTAAATACGGAGCACTAAAAATGAGCTAAGTAAATCTATGCAACTATTTGTTCACATGTGTTTCTGGCCGCTTACACAGTTTTAAATCAGCTTTTTCAGCCAGAAAATTGTAAATAGAGGACCACCCTCTTTCAGCTAATCAGCTCTCAGTGTGTAGAAACATGTAATAATAGGATTAACCTGTCATGGTCTGAAATGTCCATAATAAGAAAAAACACAATTTATGAAACATAAAAGTATTTTTCATCCGTTGCGACCCGGCAACTTATGAAGCGGAAGAAAATGGATGGATGAAAAGCATTTCAGATTTATCTGTATTTTCCTTTTAAATTAACTAAATTAATAAACTCTTTCTGTTGGGCAAAATCCAACGGAAAGTCTTTTTTTTTCATATGATAATATTAATATTATACTCGTAAGATGATCAGATACACGTAACCATAACAGCACGATGGTGCAGTGGTTAGCACTTGTGCTTCACAGCAAGAAGATCCACATCCAGGTGGATCGTTTCTGTGGGGAATTTGCATGTTCTTCCTGTGTCTGCATCTCCTACCACTAAAAAGGGCAGTATGATTTTGAGTGTAACTGTTGGACAACAAATGGAAATTGGCAACAAAAAGCTACAATCTGATGCTACAGTTACTACAGTTCATTCAAACACAGTGTCCGCTCCAAATAAACAATAAATACAAATAGTTTTGTCACATCCCATTGTAGTCGACCAATCTTGACCAGGCACGTCTTTGGTCAACCACAACTCTACATCAGACCCTGTCTTCATCATATGGATTAAACATCTACTACTACTGCATATACATGTAAGAAAGAGCTCGTTTGAGTCACTATTTTAGCTCCTCTTTTTTTCACTTTTCTGTCTTACTGCTTAGATGCACTTGTTACATAGTTAAATTTGTTGTGGTTTGAAAAATGATACCCAAGCTTCAAAGGTAATACATGGATAAAATACAACAGTGACATCTTGGAAACAATGTTATGAAACAAGTTGTCTCAAAATAAAACGCCACAAAGCAGAGTTTCAAGAAAAGATCGAAGAAAAAGAAATGGAACAACAAAGGACAAAGGACAAAACTAACATAAGTGTGCAAGTAATTAGAAGAGCAAAAAAAAGGAAGTACTAAAATTCTGTAACATTCAGACAACGTAATTCCCTCCTTGTTCTATTTTCCATGACATTGACGTGGCTGAAAGTGGTCAGCATGTTCCGGGTTATGCCCAATGGAAGTTACAGCACAACAGTCTGCTATGGAGAAAACAATGGCCAGGTTCCAGGCTGCTTTTAGAGTGAGACGGACAGCTGGCAACCCCAGTCACCTGCTGTCTGTGCCTACGTCAAACATCATCCTGTGTGCTGTGGCTTACTGAGCTTACACACACGCTGCCATGTTCAATAACTGCTCCGTTACACACTACAAATCATGTCAGGGACGCAGCGGCCGAGAGACACGCTAATGTAAACAACGTGAAAAGCTCAATTAAATGTTCCTTGGCCCAAAGCAAACAAACAAGTGCATTAGTGAGCCGATGAAATGCATTTTCAGTTAAATATAATAAAAATACTGCAACACGACCTGGTCACAGCTGGCGCCTCCATTCACGAACACATCTCCACTCAGAGAATAATACTTTCACTCTGACTCTTGCCTGCAGGAGGATTACATATCTTCAACATATTAAATGCAGTAGGGCAGACAGACATTTGGACACTTGTAATCTTGGCATGTTAGCCTACGTACTGTTACACAGAATACACACTTAAACCATTTTTCAGCTGTAATTTTCATCGGGTCCAGACAACAATTAGACATCTCTGCCCTTGACAAGAAGCCCATCTCCAGTGAATAGCCTGAAGTGTGCTGAGCATGCCCAGCCCTGATAAGCGATGACTAGCACTGATTGGCAGAATGCCAGTCGCAATCTGCTTAAATGCATTCATCTCCACAGAGGAATAAAAAAGCATGCATTGGATGAAGAGTATTAGCTTTTGTTTGTAATGATTGTTGTAGTCAGTAGAGAAGTTAATCTAAAATGATATTACTTATTACTTTCAGTACACATATATGTTTGCAAAAGCTTTCCAAAACACAAATCTTATTACACTGATAGCGTCCGAGTGGCATGGGTCCAAGTTTTGTCTAAAATGTCTATTTTGGGATGTAGAAAGCTCTCTTTTTGGCTGACAACAATGTTTTTTAAAACATTCATTCATTTTCATCCCTTGATTTTTTTTATTTTCAACATGTTCGTCTTTTTTACAACACAGTATTAATAATTCCACCTTACTTATCCACAGCCATGCTTTATGTTTTATCAATATGCAGTCACTAGCAACAGATATTCATTGTGATGTCAATGAAATGTAGTAAACAATGTAACAACAACTGTAAATGTAACGTCATTATTATTATGGAATATCTTTCCCTTTTCAATAATCACTAAATTACATCAAAATATATGTCACGTCAACATTTACATTGAATTGTTGCTTTCAGTATGAGGTGAGTAGGAAAAGCAGATGACCACTGTCACGATCAGCCCAAAGGAAGCCGCCCACAGAGGGTGATGCGGAGGGCAGATAACAGGGCTGATTGAGGAGCATCATTACTGGAAGCTCTGACTAAAGACACAGCATTTAGACAGAGTCACTAACTCTGAAAAGTCTCACACAGCATTTCCAAAGGTATAAGATCACTGTTGGAGCTGAAAGCAGATGAGGCCAGCTCATGGGACAGCTGGAGGCGGAGCTTGGGCCTTCGCTTTGGGGTGTGGTGCGAGTGCAGTGGGTGTGGGGCTGTTTGTGCAATGTTTTCACCCTCTACAAAAACCAAACCAGAAGCCAACATATTCCAGCTCGACTATTGGTACTTTCTCCTGTTGATACAGCTGCTGCTAATTCATTTATCATAATTTTCAGTGTTTTGTATTGGCTTCAAACAACTACCAATATGTAAATGCGTCACTATTCAGAGGAAATGTGGAAAGCAGTTGGATCCCAAACATAAAAAAACGAAATCCAGAATACTGTAATGAATCTACAAGAAAGAAATGCTATGAGAGATAAGTAAAGTAATTCTGAAAACAACGTCTAATGACAGGATATGAGTTTGGGAAACTGACAATTTAATTCAATTTGACCGTTAAGGAGTGGGAAGTCCGGAAGTCCAAAAGGGTGTGGACCAGTTCTTCTTCAGAGATGATAACCAACAAATCAGAAAGGTTTCTGAAATAGACTTTACAGTGCCCTTCTCTCTATGGCTGAAGTTACAGTCTTATTTTACACATAAGACCCTGATCGGCTTTAGTCCGCTGCAGGTCCTTTTGAGTGACCAGTCTAAAGAGCACAAATGGCAGAAAAAGCCCTGAGTCAGTCTGAAATCCACCCAAACTGCCCTCCTGCTTATTTACTGTTGTGACGCAGCAGCTGAGTGGCGCTGAGCACATGTAAAGCCCCTGACTAGAGCTCAGATGGGGCTAGCCTCCATGGAACAAACTCGCGGTGAATGCCTGGCATCTTGACAAATATCCTCGGCACTCACTTAGCCAAAGTATGCCCTCACACACATGTGGTAACAGCCCCTTTCGCACTCCCATGGTTCACAACGAGCCTGGGAAGCTGAGCTGACAGAACCAGGAAACTCCATTTGAGGCCTTTGGACTGTTCACATCTATTATTTCCACCTTTTACACATCTCACACAGTCATTCATATTAGCGCTCTAGTCTCAGGGCAAAGTCAGCTTTATCTGGGCAAAGTTCATGTTTCAGTCCAAACAAATAATATCATTACCAATCAAACTGACTTTAATTCATGCTTTTATTTTAGACTCCTGTATTTCTGGACTAGGATATTTACAGTGGAAACAGGACGTTTACACTAAAATGTTACATGAATAACCTTTGTAAGAAAGATACATAATTCAGAAGAATTATCTCTCTCAATGTTGTGCTTTGAGCCAAAAGATATAATGCTGTAAGAGTAAATGACCTAAAACAGAAAAAACTAAATCATGTTTTTGTGTTGTACATAATTCAAACATCCGGTTTCCACTGTATATTTGTTTATGTCGCCTTGAATATTTAATCATACTTTTGTACGTCTCTATAGAATTTGTTTTAAGACTTCAATTAAGACAATACATTAGCTACATTAGCTCAAAGCATTGTTTTACCCCATTGGCAAAATGACCATGCTGAGATGATGTGATAAAAATGGTCGTAAACATCTTGACACATTTAAATACTGAAATGAAAACTTTATCATTTATACATGTTTGTTGTGTGTAGCAGTGTTTGGGAGTGTTTGAATAAATGAACATTTATCTGAAATGAAATGCCACAATGCTGAAGCAGAAGGTCTGTCCATTACACCAAAGTGCCACATGGTTTGGCAACAATCTGCCCCGTCAGCTGAACAGTACATGCAGGATGAGTGGGGTCACAGGAGCCACTGATCCTCTGCTGCACCGTCCAAAAATATCAAAGAAAAACAGACCCATCCTTTTGCTTTGAGCTAAAGGAAAACTATCGTGACATTCAGCCTTAGGACTTACATTTGTTTGCAGACAAGAAGCCGGGAGCAGCTTTGTAGCAAATGAGAAGACCACAAATTGAATTTGTCAAGGCTAATGTAGAAACAATGATAAATGTTGATTACAGCCACAGCGTTTTATACACAAGCTGAAAGGGATTAATTTTCACTAATAAGTCACTTGGATGAGCGCCATCGTTTCTGTGCAATGTCCGAGCAATGTCCACTTAAAGGCAGATTCATCCATGCCCATTTCAGTATAAAGAAGCCAATTTAACATAAAGAGTAGGGCTGAGCCAAAAAGTTATATCAAAATATGAGAAGAAAATATCAGTGCTGAGAAAAATCTTCAAAACTTCACCATTATATCAATCATCTCTCAGTATGTGTTTTCTAATAAGATAAATACAGCAATCTACACACACCCATCTCTGTGTATTCAGTGTGTTGAGGGTTTTTACAGCAAACAACGCTGAAATGATGTTGTCACGGTGGGCGTGTCAACTTCCAAAGAAAACACCGTATTATTAAGTTGAAACGATTACTGTTGTTACCATCACCACATGTCGGCAGAGGTAACAGCAGACACTCGTTACCGTGACACCCCTCGCCAGACTGTTAGGATGAAGCTTGATGATCACAGCTGCTGTGTCTCTAGTCGCTCAGACTAAAGGTCAACATCAACGGTGCGCAAACACACAAACTATTGTGGTATTTTAGTTTCATATCGTCCCTAAAAATTAGACCGGTATCACCGCGAACTGTGCCCTAATGACAACAAAGCAAATTAAACTATGATCAAACCATATTAACACATTTTAATATAGACGACATTTTTAAAATGTGCTGGCTGGTCCTGATCAGACAAATTTGAGGATTTGTATATGGTAAAATACATAACAACTTTTCTAGCGCCTTTTTGGACACTCAAAAACTATACATTTGTAGTCTATTCATCACATGTTCACATCATATGTTCTTAATTGTTTTCTTATTCAATATTTGTTCAAAACCAGCAGTCGGGCCAGTCGTGTTTCCCAGGGTAACCTACAACCACACAATTATAGCATGTTCAATCACACTCAAAATATAACTTTGATATATTTCCCCCATTCCACATTTCTGCGACCATAACTCTTGCCTCCCAGATATTTCTACTCAACATTTTTCATTTCGAGGCATCTTCCGTCCTTCAGTTTATCACTTTTATGTCATTTACTGGTCGATTTCAAGGAAACCTCCACGGCCTTGTGAGGAGACTGTGATTGAATTGCATTTAGGGATAAACAAATGTACTGTAACTGAATATGGACATTTTCTCTAGACCCTAATTTTAGCTCAATCAAAGGAGATGGAAAATGTGTCTTAATAGGTTGAGTTCATGTAACGTTGTAACATTCAAAAGTATATAGTTGAACATTGTGGTGAAGGGCAGATGAAACCTTGTAACTTTAATACGTGTCAAAATTCAGATTCTTTAAAATTCAAAGTCTTAGTTTAGAGCAAATGTCTCAATGTGCATCAATCCAGGAATTACACAGTTCCACATCTTCTTTGTCATTACAGTATCACTACGGTCTAATTATTTTCTCAACCAGGTGTCTAGAAGTGGTGACAATACAAAAAAAACATATACAAGATGTTGGCCAATGGCGTCTAAGACAAAATAATAATATGGTGGATTTGTGATTGTCAGTCTCATCACTATCAAATAATAAAACATTTGGACATATTATTTTCCAACAGGCTTTTCCATTGAGTTGTATTGGCATCTTCCCTCCAGCTGAAACTCAATTCTACAAAAAACTAGAAAAGCCTATTATTCCATTTCCCCTTCTGTACAGAGTAGCAGAAATTCTCCCTGACGCTATAACGAGATGTCTGAGTTAACACGCTGTACATTCATCGCTACATTTCTGACGCCGTGACCGGTCATTTGGAACGGACTCTGATCAAAACCCTGAGGTCCCCCGACGCCTCGTGGATATTTTTAGACCGTAATTGGCCTTTTGTTTACGTGCGGTAAACAAAAAGATAAAACCGATATCCTTATTACATTAGAGGCGAGAGCAGGAGCGCAGCCCGGAGCCTATAGTTCATGGCTGCCTTGGTGTCAATAATGAAACGCCTCATTATTACCGAGCTGACAGCGTTTGGACATGTGATCAATGCTAGTCTCTTTTGCCCTATTGATGCTATAGCTGTCAGTATCCACAGCACACTCTCCCAGCCTCCAGGGACCATGTGACCACCAACAGGAAGCTGTGTGATGGCGCTCTAAGCCAGGGCCGCCCGTGCACGTCTCACCGATTATCCACTTGATCTGGGGAATAACAGTGTCTTGTTTAAACAAACAGTCACCATGGAGGAAACTCATTACCTTAAAGAGGATAGTGATTACTGTAAGATATGTCGCCTTACATGAACTAAATGGTCTGCTCCTGTAGGAAGGGAGGCTTTTTCTCACGTTTCAGACTTTACTTTGCTATAGACTCTTGACATAGTGGCATATAAACTAAAGGTTGCATTGTGACATAAATAACCCAACCAGAGCTTAGTTGAGGCACTAAGCAGGACTAATAAATGTTTGTGTTTAGTTGTATCATTGTTGTTTCGACCGGTGAGGCTGACTTATGACTTTAATGGTAAAAACAATGCAATAAAGGGAAAAGATTTAACTCAAAAACCAATCCCGACATACTGTATCTATACTGGCTATTATCTGCATCCATAATTCATCAACTCCAACCAGCAAACCAATTTCCCCAA
>JAPMNZ010943668.1:0-12041 GCA_029875035.1 Pomatoschistus microps | reverse complement strand
CCATAGGATTACATAGACAGGAAGTGAACGGGCTGGAACTGCGTTAACAGGAAATGACGTCACGCCTCCCCGTGCATATAGCCCATTGTCATTTATCAACATTTATTCTTTTGTGTGTCTTAACTGTTGATTATCTGAACTGTGTTGGTGATTTCAATGGTTTAAGTCCTCTGAGATGACTACTGTTGTGATTTTGGGATATACAAGAATAAATTATATTATATTGTATTGTAATTTAAGATAATTTTCTGCAATGCGGATTCTAAAATATTAAATTGGTACATAGATAAAATGCATCTTGAACAAACTCATTTGTCTTAAGTGCTCAAAATAAAAATCAGATCACACTGAACAGAGTAGCGCGAGATTCCGCGAAGTTTCCGGTGTTGTGTATGTTCCTGGAAACATGGCGGCCAGCTTCCGCGGCCGTCCGATCCGGAGTCTTCGGATGCGAGGTAAGCATGATACCCCGGTAAATTTACCCTTCTCGGGACGGAATAATACAGCTCTGGAGCTGCTCTGTCTCATGGTGCCTCTCGTCTGATCCATGCTCACCCCGCGGGCTGTGTGTTTGACAGGTCGGAATGACAGCGGGGAGGAAAACGTACCGCTGGATCTGACCAGAGGTAAGCTTCATCTCATCTCCCTCAAAGCCATTATTGTTCTAAATGGATTTTGAAAATGAATGCAACGATCATTGGTTTTGCATGGACTTATCTTAGTCCCTATTCTAGTCTTAAAGCTGGTAAAGTCATTCAGATAATTGTGATTTTCTGAACCACCTCCCGACAGTGGGAATGGTACCATAATAACAGGCGGTAGCAGGCTAAATAACTAGCTGAGTTAGCGTTAGCTGCCGCAGCTAACCAGCCATGACGCCGCTCTGTTGTTTTGATTGCAGATTATGATATTCTATATTTTGTCTTATTGTCCGTAAATTGTGTACCTGTACATTGGTTATTGCTTTGTGTGAGATAATACACCTCCAACAGCATTAACATCTGTATGATTCAGTATCGTGACTGTGACCGCATCAGTTTGTTTACATGGTTCAGCGAGTCTCTGGCGTCGCATTTTCTGCTAATATCTATGCTATGTTGTAAACATTACCCAATTTTGACTGTTTAGTGTAAAAATGTCTTGGTCCTTGCAGCGTTATTTCTGGTGTTATCTGATTTGCCATACGTGTTTTATTTATTTATTTTCTTAATGGGTTGAGATATCATTTCAATCTGGTCATAGGGAAATTATTTTTGAATCGTATTTACTAATTACTTGTATTGCAGTACCACAGTTTTTTTTTTTCACCACTCTTCTGTTGCTTCTGATATTTTTTAGTTTGCGTGATGCCATAGCCTATTACAAAATGAAATTAAACTAAATATCTTCAAGTCCTGAACCAGAACAACTCTTAACTAAACTTGTAATTTGTATAGGATGTGATTATGGCTGGGAACTAAAAACGCTTCCTTATTCCGAGCTATTGTTTACACTATACACATACTATTATTTTGACTGGCTAAAACTTCCTTTCTTCACTATGCTGGTCATGGTTCATTGCTGTGTATTGTGGCAATATCCCTCAATACATTTCTTGGATACATTTTTGTTTAATATATTTTACAGAACCGTCTGAAAACTTTCGTGAGATTGTACAAAATGTGGCCAAACCACATGGAGTTAGTAACATGCGGAAACTGGGACACCTGAACAACTTCATAAAGGTAGGTTTTAAGAACAATCTGTTTATCTGTTTATTTTTCATTGTGCATAATATATCCTGAAAAGACTGTATTTTTTGCCTTTAGCGTGTTTGTACACTTCTTTCTTTTGCACAAATCTTGAGTGATTCTATGCCAAATGTGACACGTAATTTCTCTTGTGTGAGATCAATAAAGTCTATCTTATCTTATCTTAGTGAAATACTCAGCTGTGATATTTTGTTTATATATGGCTTCCTTCGATAAAATTATTATAAAAGTAGTTATTAGTATTGGTAGTTATTTTGCAGAAATAGCTTGGTTAGGACTATGATGGGAGACCTTCGGGATCTCTAGACTGTGGGGCGGCAGTAAAGTGCAAAACTGTTGTTGTGTCAATAGGCCAGACACTTAACAAGTCTGGTGTGTGTTTGATGGACATAAGAGAAGCAGATGGCAGGTGATTATTTTTCAAATTTTAAAATGTAAATGTAAATGATTGTCCTTCAGAAGGCCTTGCTGCATGATGTTTATGGTCACAGGCTGATATGCAGGGCTCAACATAATGTAGAGCTTTGCAGACATGATATTTTATATTTTATTATGTAGTGTTTCTCTTAAAATCCACATTTATCTGCTTGCCAATTTTGTATTTTAATCACATATTATAAATTTTGCTCTGTGTACATGGAGCCTGCAACAAACCACTTTCCCTTCTGGACTATGAAGTTCAAGTTGTTTGTTTGAAGATTCTAATTACTCTCTCTCTGAATCATCACATTCATTTTTTCATTATTGTTAACCGAAGATGGAAGACTAGAAGGCATTTTGTGTTGATAAATTAGTGTTGTTCAGTGCTCCAAGCTAATTCCTTATAAGGGTTTCAGGACAGTGAGGGTGACCTAATCCCCCTGTCACATGCCCCCCTACCCCCTCTCGTTTTGCCTGCTTTGGCTCTGACATCACCGCTGGTTCAAAAGAGCCTTTGCTCATCCTTCTGGTTGGTTTTGTGTGAGAGTGAAGTTGGGGCTTGGACTTCAAGAGTTAATTTTAAAATCCTCCACTTTCTCACTGAGAAAAAAAACATGAATTGTGATTTATTGTTTTATTGAGAGTTCTTACTTGCTGTACTTCCATGTGACCTTGTGCCAAAGCTATTTAAGATTGTGACTGCCAGCACTGGATTCAATTATTATTATTATTATTATTATTATTATTATTATGTGTTTATTTGATAGGAACAGAACAAGAAGCATTGTTACAGGAAACGATGCTATGTTCATAGGTCTGCAAACGTATAGGTCGGCTATACGTTTGCAGACCTGGTCCCAAAATTCTAGTTATTCTTATTCTTAGTTAATTCAATGCAAAACTAGATTTCATATTTTGCTGTGTAACCGTTATGCATACCATGTAATCATAAAATGTTCTTGTTTTTAAAGCTGCTATGCAGTGTTGGCCACCAAGAGGAAAAGTTTGGATTTACATATGAAGAAATCATAGTTTGGTAAGGTTTTTTGTTTGGAAATGTTTCACTGCATGTCATTTCTTATAGTAATAGTATTATTCAATGTAGTTTACGCCTTGCCCTACTAAATGAGGCTAAAGAGGTCCGAGCTGCAGGACTGCGGGCACTACGGTACCTAATTAAAGACACCAACGTCTTGCAGAAGGTCCTTAGACTACAGGTGGACTACTTAATATCCAGGTGGGTTTTCTTCTGAAATGTTGCTGTTTTTGTTAATTGTTAAAAATTGTAAACATTTGTGAATTATTTTTTTTAGATGCATTGACATCCAGCAGAGCAATGAAGGAGAAAGGACTCAGGCTTTGAGACTTGTTCGTAAGGTATGATACTCCCATGTTCCTTCTGCCTGTACCTGCAAAGTGCCAACAAAGAGATCATTGGGTTTGCAATGGCATCAGTGCGTTCATCGCACAAAACAACTAGCAGCAAGGATTATTTTTAGCTGATACTAGACTGTACTGTAAAGCTTCCTCACATTACTGGGTCCCCAGGAAGAATAGTGTGATGGAGGTCTATAATAATAAACAAACTTCAACACACACGTGCACACACATACACACCTCATGATGACAACATATATAACCCGTTGCCTTTGGCAATCAACACCCATTCTTCCAGAATATATTTTTAACTGTTGTGTTCACAATATTGACATACTTTTAGCTGAATATTTTTTATATTGGATAAACTTTCAGTCGTTGATTATTTGGTCACTTCCGATTATTCGGTCACTTCTGTGTGAAACTCGGATATTTTGAATGTTGTTTAAACTCCACTTAAAACTTAAAATTAATTTATGTTATAGACTCATGGCATGCAAAATGACAAGCCTGGCCTTTGTTTGTTATAATTTTACTGCTTGGAAGATTAATAATAATAATTAAAAAAATAGAATAATGTGTAAAGGCCAAGGGGCTATATTGTTTGCAAGCGTCACCTTGTCTTTTGATCCAAATGGACCCAAAACACCTGCACAGACTTCAAATGGTCTCTCGTCAGATCCAGTGAAACTCACCATCTTGTTAAGCCTCTCCTGATCGACAGCCATGGAAGACCTGGTCTTTTACTCAGTGGTTTACAGTTCTTTTTTGAGGAGGAGGACATTTTACATCTCAATTGGAAACCAAGGCACCAGAGTTTGGAGGAAGAAATTCAGAGGGACACAATCTAAGATGCTTGAGGTCCAGTATGAAGTTTTCAGATGATTTGGTGATCCATGTCTTCTGCTGGTGTTGGTCTAGAGGTGCTGATTTCATTTTCAAGCAGGACTTGGCACCACATGGCAATAAATAAATATCCATCATGACCATCATTTTACTGTGCCTGATTGGTCAGAAAACTCACCTGACCTGAAACCCATTGAGTATGTATGGAGCATTGCCAAAAGAAAGAAACATAAGTGTGAAGAATGCAGAGGAGCTGAAGTCTGCTATTGAAACATCTTCATCAAACCTCTGAGAGCATCAATGCCACGCCACATCAAGACCGTAATTGAAGCAACAGGGCCAAAACCAAATGATTATAATTTTCGGAGGACCCATATTGTGATTTAATGTAATATTCTAATCTTCTGACGTTCTTTTTTTTTTTTAAAGCTGTAAACTCATAATACAAAGGCTTGAGAGTTGAGATATATCATTGTGTATACCTTGATTCTACATCATATATTTCTTTCACATTTTAGGCTGTGTTGAAGAAGTAAACTCACAATAATATAGTTTTCCAAGTTTCACCTGTATTATGTGTGTACCCTCGACATTCAGATCATCACCGTCAATGCAATGCTGTTTCCCACCTCCATTGCCAACTCTCTAATCGCTGTGGGCACTGATGGCCTACAAGAACGAGACCGCATGGTTCGTGCAGCCATTGCCATTGTGTGTGAACTAGGTAAGTGGAGGCTGCATTTGACACACAATTTTATATAGACTTGAACTACTTGATCTATGAAAATAAGGCAGCAGCAGTAGTTCACTCTGTATTTTGATTGTTGATAAGAGATAAGAGATCCTTTATTCGTCCTACTGTGGGGAAATTTCAATGTTGCAGCGTACATACAGGACAGTAGTAAGAGCACACAGGGAGCACACAAAAATATACAAAATAAGTAGTAGTTATGTTTCTTAATGAGCTGTAAATGCTTCAGTACCAGTCTTTCAAAATAATAATGATATGTAGTAGTGCTTAGTNGTTATATAGTGCACATATAGGGCAGGATAATAAATGGATAAAGTAAAGTATAGTAAAATGCCTAGAGTTTCTTCGGAAATTTGACGTAAAAAAGAAAAGGTGGAGCCCTGAATACAAGAGATGGATTTATTTTTTTCCTTCACAGCTCTGAAAAACCCAGAAGTGGTGGCCAAACGAGGTGGTCTGAGCACCATCTTGAAGAATGTTATTGATTGTCAACTAAGCCGCATCAATGAAGCTCTGATCACCACCATCCTTCATCTGCTCAACCACCCACACACTCGGCCCTTTGTGAGGGTGGATGTTGAGTTTGAGGTAAGTTGGTCAAGACTTTTGCAAAAGATCATAGTCCCTTTGTGTTGCTGCCTGCAGTCTGAGTGAGCGTGCATGTGTAAAAGGTTTAATGTGGTATGTTTTTCCCACAGCAAATCCTTGCACCGTTCACTGATTTCCACTACCGCCATAACGCTGACACCGCTGAGGGACAGCTCAAGTGAGTGTGTTTACAGACACTATTTGCTACAAAAACACATGGGTAATTTAACATTTAACCTTTATATACTGCTTCTAAATTGAGACAGAATGACATGGAAAGAATAAAGGATTTTGTCTTTTGTCAACATTTATTTCAGGCAATCAGTTTTAATACAAGGGATTAAAACAGTCTATGGAGGGCATGCAAAAATGAATGCACCATTTTAATAATTCTATTAAAGGGACAACATGTAATTGTGTTCTCTTTCCAGCTAGATCTTGTATCTCTGTCCCCAGACTAGGGCTGCAGTTTATTCTATTTCAAAAGTGTTTAATGAACGTGTTATTGTGATTTTGACATTTCTATTTGACCTTTTTAGGGAGGATAGAGAGTCACGTTTTTTGTCAAGTCGGATGGCAATTGTAGCTTCCTTTCGCTCGTGGTCTGGTAAAGGCTCAGTCTTTTAACTCTTACATTTACATAATTACAGTATATTTCATAAACTTTTGTAAATTTTTCAGGGATCATCAACCTATGCAAGGCTGGAAATTCTGGTATCCAATCATTAATTGGCTTGCTCTGCATACCAAATATGGAGGTTCGGGTGAGTAGCTCACCACCTGTCATCTTTTATTCAATCATTATGAAAATAATATGTATTCTTCTACAGAAAGGGCTGCTGGAGGTGTTATATGAGATCTTTAGGCTCCCGGTTCCCATTGTTACGCAAGACTTCACAGAAGGTCTTTTAAGTGTTGGTAAGTCTGTCTCTTTGCTCTTTGAAAACTTGGTTGTCTTTAGAAATGTCAGAACAATAAAATGCATGCAAATAGGGCTGCAACTAACGACTATTTCAATAGTCGACTAGTCACCGACTATTGAAACAATTAGTCGACTAATCGGATAATAATTTTTTTTTATATTTGGCCTGAAGTTGCTTTAATTATGTGGAAAATGATAAATGTTCAGACAAAAAGTTAAAAAAAATGTCCTATCTAAGACCAATTTGGCACAGTGCTTGGTCATTATAGACCATTGCTTCTCAATTACTTTTGGCCAGGCCCCCCTTAGGTACAGGAAAACATATTGACTAACATGCTTTCTTAATTCTTTATAGTTATTTATTTTGCATTTGTGCACTACTAAAATGCATTATGAATGCAACTTAGGTACCCAAGCTTTAATGTAGTGAGTTGTAGTGTCAGGGCTACAGGAGGAGACACGGGGGGGGACAGAGGCTCACATAGTTCAGCTGTATTTCTCACAGCGGTGTATTCATCGCGGCCACAGATTGCGCAAAGATCCGGAGTTGTCCTGTCCGCGCTGGTCACATTGTGGCTTCGCTTTGGCCGTGTGCTCGCCGCTGTTTTCAAAGCAGCTTCACAGAACCACTGTCCTGAATGGCTCATGTTTTCTCTCCAAATGTCCGTGCATCACTGAGGTGCTGCCGTGATACGTAATGTCTGCTTAGCAAACCTTGCAAGTCATCTTTTTATTTGCTGTATCCAGACTACAATGCTCCCAAACTTTAAAAGTTTACTACACGGAGCTGACGGACGCCGCTATTACTGTTTACGTTTACGCTCGATAGACGCTCTTGCGCTTGTGCGACTCCCGGCAGAGATTGTGAGACGGGGGATGCCTCACTTTGTTGGGGGATGAGGCTGGTGACAATAGAATAACAATGGAATTCATTGTCAACTTTTTTTGTCGTTTTTTGTCGACAACGTCGACTAATCGTTGCAGCCCTACATGCAAATAATAATTGCCAAAGCTGTATTTTTAAAGTCAGAAATATTCAAATTATAAAATAAAGTCCTACTTGTATAATAATGTAAAAGAAAAAAACTTGTTCACTTTTATTTTCAAAAACATATCATAAATATGCATTTTCTGTTTCAGACCCATCCAGGTTCCAGGACACATGGAGACTCTCCGATGGCTTTGTAGCTGCAGAGGCCAAAGTCATTCTGCCACATCGAGCACGTTCCAGGTAAATGATTGGTGTAATTTTATTTTAATGTTTACCTTTTGTATAAATTCAAATTGATTTGTGTGTTTCAGGCCTGATCTTATGGACAACTATTTGGCTTTTGTTCTGTCAGCTTTCATCACAAATGGCCTATTGGAGGTAAAACTCCTGTACAAACTCACTGTAAAAGCACATGTTATTAGAAAGAGGTGTAGTCCTGCATTTTCAATCTGATGAATGTGTGGGAAAGGGAAGAATACATTCAATATTAAAGTTATTCTGTTTTGACTATTGCAAGACAATAAATATTGGGTCTATATTTTTTAATAGCTTATGTAATCTCATTATCTGTGGTATGATTTTAAGATCATGTTTTTGCTCATTAGGGTATTGTTGAAGTTGTGACCAGCAGCGATGACCAGTTATCTGTGAGGGCAACGATACTATTGGGAGAACTTCTGCACATGGTAAGATTCAATCGATAAACATAGAGGTGTTCTGTAACAAATATATTCTTAGTTTCTTATAGTCAGACAACTGTATTTAATAATGTGTAAAGCAATAGCAACATCAGCAAAGGCATGTAGTATAATAAGTTGTAATAATATCTAAAAACCGTAGAAAAAGTGGACTAATGGTGCGGGTAACTGTATTAAATGTTCTCTGGTCTAATGTATAGATTAGTATTAAACATTATTTGTCCTTGTTTAGGCGAATACCATCCTTCCCCATTCTCACAGTCATCACTTGCACTGCCTGCCCACACTCATTAACTTGGCTGCCTCGTTCGACATCTCCCAAGAAAAGCGACTGTAAGTGCACACTGCTGACTCCGAATTCAAATAACGGCAATTGTTCACGTCACTCACTTGTTCTCATTACTGTGGCACAGTCAAGCAAGTGCAGCTGTCAATAATTTGAAGCGTTTCCATGAAAAGAAGAAGAAAGGCCTGAAACCCTACAGTCTGTATTTGGACCACATCATCCGTAAATCCGTGTCCTCTCATAATCGCAGAGACACCCATTCACGAGCTCAACGAGACATTTATGTTATTAAGGTATGTCCAGGAGCTGCTTTTACACTGTTGTTGAATACTATCAATATTCAAACCATTGAATAACTACTGCTGTATATGACTTTGTACAGGACACAGAAGAAGCACTTATGTTGAATTTGAGAGACAGTCACATTCTCAACCACAAGCAGAATCTGGAGTGGAACTGGCTGCTCATTGCCACAATTCTTAAGGTAAAGAAGGACTCTTAAAATCCTCAGGAGGAGGAATATTAAGAAAGACATTGTTCCCTCATCAAAAACGGCCCAGTAGATGTTTTTAGATCTATCAATGCCAGTATAAAGCGCTTCTGGCTCAAACTTCTGTAACTTCACCCTTACTGTCTAGTAATAGTTTGATGACATCATTTTTTACCCTTCATACTTGGGTTCCATCTTATATTATCTACTTCTAGGATAGTAAGTCATAATTTCCTTCTGAATTGTATCTACATCTTTTTATATGTGACCCCAGATAAAAGTACAAACTACAACTACACAATACAGCACCACACATTTATTTAAATATGACCAGATATAAAAATGTATATACAATGCTCAGAGTTTACACCATTTTAAGCTAAACTCCAGCAGGTGGTTTGTATCAGTAATCGGTGAGTAGGAGCACACAAGATGAAGGTGGATTATTAAACTACTAAGATGTCATTATACATATTATTTTATGATATTTCACATTCTAAAACCTTAAACGACGAGTAAATTTATAATGGACAAAATTAATGCATAGTATTTCTTCTTTGTGTTAATGGCATAACATTTCTTCCTAGTGGCCACACGTGAACCTCAGGAACAATAAAGACGAACAAATGCACAGGTGTGTATGGCTTTTTTAATGTTTTAATCATAGATTGTAAATATTAACGGATGTAGTCACGCCTATCTCAGCCGCTCAAACTAATGTGCCATCACTTTCGCCTTCTATGGGGATTTTCAAAATGGCAGCGGGGGCTGGAAAATGTGAAAAAACGCATTTGTGCATGCGTCAGCCGGCACGAGCCCCATTCATTTAACGAGTGCCTTCAAAATTCCACAACGACTAAACTAGACTGGTCCAAAAAAATATACTCCCCTCAGCATTGACAAACATGTGGAACCTAGCATTGGGCCAAGAACAGACTTTTGGACCATCCTGTAAACCCGTTTTTGAGAGGTAAGAAGATGCTATACCTTAGCATTGGCTAATTCTTATTCTGGGTCCACCGCCACCGGGTCCACCGCCACCGGCCCGGGGTATTGCAGCATGTCAGCGCACGTCATTTTGGACGTTTTTTAGCCGGGTCCCGTCCCCACTGGTTTTAATGCTGTTATCTAGACTTTTGTTTCTTTGCTCTGAAGGTTCGTGCGAAGGCTGCTGTTTTTCTACAAACCCAGTAGTAAGTTGTATGCAGGCCTGGCGCTGGATCACCTGAAGGCCAGGCAACTCACAGTGGTCGGCTGTCAGTTTATCGAGTTCCTCATGGACTCTGATGAGGTAGGAGAATGTAAAGATTTAAGTAATGTACGACCAATTCTCTATTTTTTTTTCTCCACAATTTGTAATTACTTTTTTCACTGACTATTCTGACTGATCTATTTGGTTCACTTTTAGCTCGCACTTTAAACACTACTAACACTAATACTGGTGCAAGGAGACTTTCCAAGACAAGAATCAGCAGAATTAATTTTTCATTGGTCATATACAGTGGTGCCTGCATTTTTCTTTTTCCAAATGATATGTATTTTCTGAGTTGTGAAATAATGTGACTGAACAAATAAACTACTACTACTATTTAGCCACCAATTGTACAACTTCTCCCACTTAAAAATATGAGCGAGATCTGTAATTTTCCTCATAGGTATACATAAAAATTACTTGCACAATTGGTGGCTGACAAAATACTTTTTTGCCCCACTGTATGTCGTAAAAACATGGCAATAGTCTTCTGGAGTTCTGAAAATAACTCACAATGGTCAATAATTAGAAGGATTTAGAATGTTTGAGAAGTTGCAGGAAAATCTTGGACTGATGTCAAATCAACATGAAATTTGGAACTTGTTTGTTTTTAAAACAGTTCAGGTGTTTTTATATACATTGTCTTTGTCATTATCTTATTAATCAGCTCCTCTTGTTCATGCCTGCTGCTGTAGGAAGGGCTGGGTTACCTGGAGGACCTGGTCAGGGACATGGTGCTGTGGCTTTCCTCGTCTTCCGGCCTGAAGCCCGAGCGCTCGCTTCAGAGTAACGGGCTGCTCACCACTCTCAGTCAGCACTACTTCTTGTTCCTCGGGACGCTGTCGGCTCATCCACACGGTGTCAAACTGCTGGAGAAGTGTGGCCTGTTTCAGTGGTAAATGCTGCTTTTGACTTGAAATCACCACATTCTGCTTCCGTTAAGAAAAAATATTAGTTACTTATGCCTTTCTTAGTTATGGTCAGATGAGTTTACTAATACATTTGTGTTGTTGCAGCCTGCTGAATATGTGTTCGGTAAAGAACCAGGATGCTGTGTTAAAACTTGCTGTGACCACTCTGGACTACAGTAGAGACGGTCTCGCCAGAGTGATCCTGTCCAAGATTCTCACTGCTGCTACGGATGTAAGCTAAAACCAAAAGATGATTCATGATAACATGCATAAAACAATGTATTCTCCAAAATGTAATTGTACTTTTTTCTTAATGCGTTTGTGCGATAGACATGCCGGCTGTATGCCACCAAACACCTGCGGGTGCTACTGAGGGCAGGTGTGGACTTCTTCAGCAGCTGGGGCATGGAGCTGCTGGTCACTCAGCTCCATGATCACAGTAAAGGTGTCTCTATGGAGGCGCTGGACATCCTGGACGAAGCCTGCGAGGACAAGGTGACTTTGTTTTAGAAAGCGGTTATCACACTTCATAAGAATGTTGACTCAGATACAGATTTTTAAATCCCATTATCTGTTTGAAAGCAAGATTCTCTCAGAGTCTAACCTCTTCTTCTCTTTCTTTTCCATTTTAAACATGGTCTTCTCTGCTTGGTTTATCTACTTATGAACAGTGTTGGGCACGTTACTTCGAAAAAGTAATTAGTTATAGTTACTAGTTACTTCTCTAAAAAAGTAACTGAGTTACTAACGGAGTTACT
>JAPMNZ010943639.1:0-11002 GCA_029875035.1 Pomatoschistus microps | reverse complement strand
AAGTCTTCTCTTCTTTCTTCGCGCACAGTTTCAAGACAACCCTGAGCCCGACCTGGAAGTGGTTGTCTGCTCTGGATATGGTAAAAACGGTGCATTGTCTGTCCTCCAGGTAAGCCTTTTTCCATTACTCCCCAAACAAACCGTAAGATTTCAAAACGCACTGTCCAAAAACCTGTGGTCGTGAGGGCCGTCTGCCATCAGGTGAAGTGACAGATGCAACAGAGAGACATCTGGGTTTACCAGGACTGCCTCAGAGGCCCACGGAGCAGCCTGTAAACAACTCAGATACAGGAGCAGGACTTATGTGTTGTGTACTTGTTGTAGTGCTGTGCCTTTGTTCTATATTGGACTTTTTACTTTTTCAGAGAAGCATTCGCCCGCAAGTAGTCACCACGTTTGAGTTGCCCGGCTGTCACGACATGTGGACCGTCATTGCAAGTGAAGAGAAGAAGGTATGTATTACAAAAAACCAGTTCATGATTCTCGTTTTCCAATTCACCGAGCCTTTTCCTGGGTTTGCTCACAGCCCGCAAAGCCTGAAGACGCGGAGGAGAGTGCAGAGGCCGAAACCAACGAGGAGACAGAAGAAGGAGAGAAAAGTGAAAAAGAGGAGAAGGAGAAGGAGGGGAAAAAAGAGAGCGAGGAGAGTTCTGAGCCCCCCCTAGAGGACAATTTGAAGAAGCATGGCTTTCTCATCCTCAGCAGAGAGGATTCTACCATGGTACGCGCTCAAGCATTTGTATTTTCTCAGCGATGGTTTTGAATATGAATCGACTTCATCTGAAATGTCCTTGAGCAAACATTTTACAATACACCTTAGTATTCGGGACAGCCATGTAATTTGTTCAAGCTTCATTGCTGATGGTCCTTAAAGCCTGGATGTATTTGCCCAGAATGTTAAATGCATAAAACACTTGAAAATGAAATACAAAAGATGTAAAATTTGTGTTACATTGAATGAATTGATTAGTGACTGACATTAAATTTCTTATCTTATTTTTTGTTCTTGATCCCAGATTCTACAAACCGGTCAGGAGATTATGGAGTTGGACACCAGCGGTTTTGCTACTCAGGGACCGACTGTATTTGCTGGAAACATTGGCGAAAACAAATACATCATCCAAGTCTCGCCGATGGGCATCAGACTGCTGGAAGGAGGTAAAGCAACAAGCAGTTCTCATGATTATATATGTTTTTTTTGTGTTTAAAATAATGGCTGATCATGATCCATTTGTTTTCAGTGTCTCAGCTGCACTTTGTCCCTGTGGACTTGGGCTCTCCCATAGTGCACTGCTCTGTGGCGGATCCCTATGTGGTGATCATGACTGCAGAAGGAGTGGTCACCATGTTTGTGCTCAGGACTGACTCGTACATGGGAAAGACTCACCGGTTGTCTCTTCAGAAGCCCCCTATTCAATCTGTAAGCAGATCAGACACTTTCATCACGCTAAGCATGCACTACATAATCCTTGTTGTTGTTTGTGAAATGTCTGCATAATCTGTATAAAAGCAAACAAAACATGAAGTGTTATTGTAAAAATCTACAGCAACCACGAGTGATCGCTCTTTGTGCGTACCGGGATGTGAGTGGAATGTTCACCACTGAGACCAAAGTGAGCTGCTCTGTCAAAGATGACAACCTCTTCAGGAGTCAGTCTGAGACTGAAACATTCATCCATGACATGAGGTACAGTGTGAGCATTGACATAAACCTGCTGTATACAAAGCTCAGGCTCTAATACTGTGGGAAATGTATTTCCAACAGTAACACTGTGGATGATGAGGAGGAAATGCTGTATGGAGACACGAGTATCAACGACACTTCTGCCAAAGAGGAATTGGGCCAAACGTCAGGAGCCCATGGGGCTTCTGGGAGTGAGGAGGGCGGAGCCAAAGTGGAGCCCACCCACTGGTGCATGATCATCAGAGAGAATGGAGTTATGGAGGTGTGTAATTTAGAATCTCCATATTGGATGATCATGATGATATGTATATTTAAAACTTGTATTTGTACAGATGTATCAGCTTCCGGATTGGAGATTGGTGTTCTTGGTGAAAAACTTCCCCGTGGGACAAAGAGTTTTGGTCGACAGTTCCTCTGGACAATCAGCAGCCCAGGGGGAGGGCAAGAAAGAAGAAGTGACTCGTCAAGGAGACTTGCCATTGGTTCGAGAAGTCTCCCTGGTTTCTCTTGGATACAATCGCACACGGCCATACCTCCTGGTGAGGATCTGCCATTTGAAGCTATTGATGCTGATTTTGATGTTACGTAATAATTCCCTTTTTGGTCTGGTCCAGGTCCATGTGGAGCATGAGCTTCTGATCTACGAAGCCTTCACATACGACCAGCAGCAGCCTCAAAACAACCTCAAAGTGCGCTTCAAAAAGGTGAGATCTTGGCCTCATGCTGCTAAGATTACCCGGGCTCGATCACCTTCAGTGAGACTGATATCCCTCCACACAGGTGCCGCACAGCATCAACTTCAGAGAGAAGAAATCAAAGCAAAGAAGAGACAAAAAGACAGAGCTGGGGGCATTAGAAGACGGCTCTGCTCCCAAAAGTCGAATCAGCCGCTTCAGGTATTTTGAGGACATCTCAGGATACTCGGGGGTGAGTGTGGATAAATTGTTAATGTTTTGTTCTTGTCATTTACTGTGAAAGTAAACGTTTTGTTTTGTAGGTCTTTATCTGTGGTCCCTCTCCTCACTGGATGCTGGTTACCTCACGCGGAGCCTTGAGGTTACATCCCATGACTATAGATGGTGCTATAGAGTCCTTCTCTCCATTCCATAACATAAACTGCCCCAAAGGCTTCCTTTATTTCAACAAACAGGTATCTATTAGTCATCTATATCTAAAATAATGATGTTTTTATATATTGTAAAATTCTGTCAACAGTAAATCCAAGATGTATAGATTAACAGCTGCTGCCAATTCAAACCAAAGATACAAGGGCCACCTTTGGTTTGAATTTAGTCTTTTTGAACCAAATATTTCCACATTCAAAATCTCGACATATTGAAATTGGTGATTAGAAAACGATAGACCAATAGATAAATCATAACTCTAATCTCAATAGGTTCTAGGATGTTGTTATCCATCCGTAACCCAACCCTTTCTTCCTTCTGGTTTATCTGAAAGACTGTTCTAATTGTAAAAGCAGATCTGTCTGTTTAATAATAGGACCGTGTCTGAAACAAACATGCACTTTGGTGACGTTGTGTTTTGCAGGGGGAGCTCAGGATCAGTGTGCTGCCTACATATTTATCTTACGATGCTCCGTGGCCTGTGAGGAAAATCCCCCTGAGGTGCACTGTCCACTATGTGTCCTACCACGTAGAGTCCAAGGTAAATTTCAAGGGGAACGCTTTTAGTAGACCCAAACACGTACTGCTTGGAGAATTTGACATGAAAGCTGTGTGGCCCTGAAGTTCTATTTCTTTGCAAAGGGAAAAAAATCAATATTGGTGACTTTGAAGGGGTTAGTCTTTGAAGTGAGTTTTACAGTGATGTTTCTGCTTTACTCTCAGGTGTATGCAATATGCACCAGTGTGAAGGAGCTTTGCACGCGCATCCCAAGAATGACCGGAGAGGAAAAGGAGTTTGAGACCATAACTAGAGGTCAGTAAGTTGTGTGAAAGAAGTGTCTTCAAAGTTGTGAAAAAGAGAAAAGTATATTCAGTTTCTCAGTGGCCGGTGTAACTGACCAGATTCACTCTGCTGTAATCTCATTTGTTGTACTTCAGACGAACGCTACATCAATCCTCTGCAGGAGAGGTTTTCCATCCAGCTCATTTCCCCGGTCAGCTGGGAGACCATTCCCAATACAAGGTACTGACAACAACAACAAAATATCATGTTTTAACGTAAATACACTTTTTCTGAGCTAATCTCTTTTAGGAGGAGACGACATGAACAGAGCTTTCACAGATTTCTGCCCTCTTTTTTTTTTACAATTCTTTTAACCCTAACACACATACCTTATATACACACACACACGCACACACACACATTTACCCTGATCAAGAATTTAGCTGGATCCCTTTGTAGAGCTTTTTTAGGTCCACCACTTTGTCATTTCTGGATCTTTTGATAGATTTCTAGATAGTGTTATATTTATTTTTGCTGTTGGAGTGACAAAGTAAAAAGGTTACAATCACACTCATCAAACTTTATTTCAATAAGCAATAAATACGCACCATCTACAATATATATAGTTGTCTGTAAACTGTAACATAAGCCCAGTTGTTTCAATGACTTCAGTTTGAATGCTCCTCCTGGCTGTGTTTGAATGTAGTGCATTAATTGAAACATTAATGGTATGTCTCAAACGGCTCCTTTGGGGAGTTCTTATAGCGTAAGGGCCATTTGTCTCACTTATTCTCATTTAGTGGCTCTAAATGAGCCCATGCAGTGCAGAGCTCACTGTTATTTCTCTGTCAGGATCGATCTCGAGGAGTGGGAGCATGTGACCTGCATGAAGACAGTGGCACTGAGGAGCGAGGAGACTGTGTCGGGGCTGAAGGGCTACATCGCAGCCGGCACCTGCCTGATGCAGGGAGAGGAGGTCACCTGCAGAGGCCGGGTGAGAGCACCAACCACAGACTACTAATGCACTGGTCTGGGAGCAGGGAACCCACAGTACAGGCCCATTTTAGTGGCCCCTGAAAGGATTTTCACTTATGATTAACTTACCATGACATGTTATGTCATCTACCAGATATTAATATCCAAACTCTAGCAATGGGATTACTTTTATTTAACGCTCTTGTGTGGAGTGAGAGACAAATGCCCAGAAAATAACAATAGTAAACCGCTTTGTGACTTTGGTCTGTGAAAGGCGGTATATAAATAAAGATTACTTACTTACTTTTTATAATGCTAGGGTTTGGGTTAAAATTTAAGACTAAGAAAACCACTTTTATTGCACCATCTATTACTATTTAAATTCCTCCCCTTGTATAAAAGACAGTGATTAGTTGGATTTAAGCTGATTACTCAAAAACTACCACTTACTATTGACAAACTCATTATATGACTTTTTTTTTTAACAGTAAAAAGTACACCTTTTCAGACTTTCTAGTGCTTGCTACATCTTCTGCTCTGACAATGTTTGTCTTCCATGTCCAGATCTTGATCCTTGATGTGATCGAGGTGGTCCCGGAGCCTGGCCAGCCCCTCACCAAAAACAAGTTCAAAGTGCTGTACGAGAAGGAGCAGAAGGGCCCGGTGACCGCAATGTGCCACTGTAACGGGTACCTGGTCTCCGCCATCGGACAGAAGGTCTGAGACACAAACACACAAACGTCTGCGAAGAAAGGCAAATGTAACTGTGTGTTCGTGTCCCGCAGATCTTCCTCTGGGTTCTGAAGGACAACGACCTGACGGGCATGGCCTTCATCGACACGCAGCTCTACATCCACCAGATGCACAGTATCAAGAACTTTATTCTGGCCGCAGATCTGATGAAGAGTATCTCTCTGCTCCGCTACCAGGTGGAGAGCAAGACGCTGTCGCTCGTCAGCCGGGTGAGGGGGCAATTTATTTATCCTGAAATAGAGTGAGTCGCTTTGAGGTTTTTAATCCTGTGCTGGCCTCTACAAACACTTCGTAGATTCAGGATGTGTCTCAGAATGAGTTTGTCAGATGAGAGTGAAGTCGAGTCTTTTGTTAAATATCGTGTATGTCTGTCTGTAATGTTGTTCGGACTTGCATTTTCAATCTGACAAAGAAAGTATAATCTTATATTATTTATTTTTTTGCATTTGTTTTTCTTGTCTCAGGATGCCAAACCACTCGAGGTTTATGGTGTGGAATTTATGGTGGACAACAACCAGCTTGGATTTCTAGGTAATAATTGAATACTACTGTTTTAAACTATTGTCTGCACTTCTATACCCACTGTTAACGTCTTTTTCCTTTGCAGTTTCAGACCAGGACAAAAACCTGTTTGTGTACATGTATTTACCTGAAGGTGAGCCACACTGAACCCTCTTCTGTCACCTTTATTTCACAAACAAGTTTAATCTTATGTGCAACTTCTGGATGCAGCCAAGGAGAGCTTCGGGGGGATGCGGCTCATAAAGCGCGCAGACTTCAACGTGGGAGCTCAGGTCAACGCTTTCTGGAGGATGCCCTGTAAAGGAGCCATGGATGCAGCCAGCAGGAAAGCACTCACCTGGGACAACAAGCACATCACATGGTTTGGTGAGTGGAAACCTCAGGCTGCCCTCACTCATTTGGCAAAACCTGTATCTTGTCTTAACCCTTTATTGTTCACTCCTCGAAGAAAGCAATGTAAATGTTTCTATTCTTGAAGATGTGGGAGCACTAATTACACAACTTATTTGTTTTTCTGAACCCCTGGTTTTTAAATGATACGCCTTTACCAGATGTTTGAGATGTTTGAGAAAACTGTCTATAACCAAGTGATAGAAATGCCCCAATGAGGTAGATTTCCGTTCCAAGCTTCAAGTAGATTTAGTGGACACCATTGAAGGGTTTAAAGCACAAATCATGAGTTCAATTTGGTAACTCCTGCTATGTTACAATACATACTGAAGTATTCTTCCAAACTTACCATTAAAAACCTCCATGTTCTTTTATGGCTGAAATAAAAAAAATAAAAAAAACAACTGGATTAACTGCTCTATAAACTCACTGAATGTTTTTTTTAATCAAGATGAATGGTCCAAGCGCTCCCTCCTATAGTTGTTATTTATGTTCTTGTCTCAGCCACTCTGGACGGGGGTGTGGGTCTGCTGCTGCCCATGCAGGAGAAGACGTATCGCAGACTGCTCATGTTGCAGAATGCCCTCAACTCCATGCTGCCTCATCACGCCGGCCTCAACCCCAAGGCCTTCAGGTCGGCTCCCTGCTCCCACACACACAGTCTGGCTCCGCTCAGGGCCGGTCATCATCCTCATGTGCTTTGTTTGTTTAGGATGATGCACTTTGACCGGCGAGGCCTGCAGAACTCGGCACGCAACATTCTGGACGGAGAACTGCTGGCCAAGTACCTGTATCTCAGCACCATGGAGCGCAGCGAGTTAGCCAAAAAGATTGGTACCACTCAGGATATAGTGAGTTAACTCTCTCTTTACATAAAATAATAAACACATAAGAACTTATATAGGTTCAGACATGGAGAAGTCATTGTGCATTAATGAAGTCTGTGATAAAAACCAGTAAGATATATGCTCATTTGTCACTAGATCACATGATCAAATATCGTTCGACAATTGCACTTTCAGATATTCTAAATTTGCAAGTGATGATAAGACACTGTTTCTTCCCCTCAGATTCTGGACGACCTCTTGGACATCGACAGAGTTACTGCTCATTTCTGAGTATCACATTCCTGTGACTTTTATAATACATAGATTTTTGTTATGGCATTTTGTGAATGGTAGTTTCCCACATGTGTAGACTAAAAGAAACATCATGTTTTTGTATTTTGTATAAAAACGTCAGTCAAATAAATCACCAAGTTTGTTTTTATTCAGTTGAGTAATTCAACGCTGCTTACTTCAAAGAGGTAGACTTTTATTAAAGGTTTTAATAATTTAAACAACACTGTTATAAAAGCACTGCTGGGCTGGGAAGCTTTCACAAGTGTCTTGTGGAAACGTCTGCATTTAATTCTGTTCCTTTTGAAAGTTTTTCTTTCTCACATGTTTATTTTGAAATGTGCTGGTCAAGATAACATGTTAGTAATTGGCGTTTTAATATTAGTATAGTTACAATTCTTACACATAATTCAGATCACGACTCAATAAGTGAGTGTCGTTAGTTCCTTCAGTCCTGGTGGGTCCTGGCTCACACAGACCGTGGCGTGGGTTTCAGGATTCCATAAGTAGCACCATCACGTGTGGGTTGGTTGGAGTTGTGCTTGAAATGAGTCCATGTTTGATCAGCCTCGCACTACCTCAGGTAATCGTACATTTCTGCATCCAAAGATATGAGACCAAAGTACGACAGCACACTGATAAACGAGCGCGTCAAACTCATCATGGCCATTTCCGACCTGTTGGAATTTCAAACATTTCAGGACGATCATTCATAAAATCATGTTGCTCATAGTAAATGGACAGCTCACCTCAAAGCTACTTCAAACTTCAAACTCTCCCATTTTGTCCGAGCCCAACTGAAGAGCCAGAACTGGGGCAGTAAACCAGTCTTCTGGGCCTGGATCTTACCCCAGCCCCGCACAGCACTGCGGGAAAAAATATCTATAAAATACAATATAACATGCTCCAAGTTTAACTTTAAAGCTGAGGTACCTAACCTTAATCAATAATACATACTGTTTGTCCTAACAGAATCTTGTAACAGTAAAATTGGAAACAAATCAGACCACAACACACTGTCTTTATCTTATTAGATGTATTTCTCATAAAAACTAGGCTGGAAGAAAGAGCCCTGGGAGTCAGTATTTGATGCATTGGGCTGAATGAGGGTGGTCCTCTTATACATGTATGTGAAAACTATTGTCAGAACTAGTGTGTTTTTTGAGAGCAAGAAACTAGTTTGATAAATAATTATCTTTTTGTGGTTTAAATGACAAATACCCCACCTTTATTTTATTTACAGATGCTGATGACAAGATATCTAAAAGAGACTAGAATCTGCATAGGGTCCCAATGTAAAAAGTTACATTGTATTATATTGAAATTAAGTGTTTTTTCTCCAAAATAGTGGCCTTTAGTCGGTAGTGAAAGATTCTGGTGAAACATGGAATGAATCTGCTCCACTCTTGAGAATGCTTATTCTTGGCCTGTTTCTCCAAACCCCACGCACCTCCTGGCCATGACGCAGTAACGGTCGACGGGAGCTCCCAGGCGGATGTTGATGCTGCGGACGGTGTTGATGTTCCGAAACACCAGGAGCATGGGCCGAGGCATGGACTTGAGGATCTGCATGATGTTCTCGAAGCGCTGTAAGGCCATCTGCTGCATGTAGGCCGTCTCCTCTCGGCTCAGGATGTTGGACAGGCCCAGTTTGTGCATGTCGATGGGCCTCTGCAGCAGCATCTCACAGAACAGGAAGTATTCTGTGGTGACGAAAAGGTGCATGAGACTGAGAGATGAATATGTTCATGTTCATGTTGTAGTACTGCATTTCTGTTGAAGAACAGGTTCTGATACAACAATGGGAAACATGTAATGTTGGAAGAGAAGCTGTAACGTTTGTCATTCTGCAGCAGTCTAACGCTTAACCAGTCACCAATGTAGTTAGCACTTTCTATTCACAGGAGAAACAGACCGCCATCTTTACTTTGGTGCACAAAATTACGGCACTGTGTTTTATTGTGCATGCTAAATTATTTCAGTGCACGCAGGCACATGACATCACCACGTACGCTATGCATATTGATAAAATCAAAATTAATCCTAACCCAAAAACTAAGACTAGAACATCTGTTTTATAATCCCTGTGCAACCCTCGGGTCAAAATGACCCACAGTGATTAAAAAATACCCGAAATAAAAAATAATGTCAAGCTGAATTTTGATTATTTTTCCTAACCTGACTAGCCCTGGGTGCTTTTAGATCCTAATTTAGGGTATCTTATACTTTTAATCATCTGTGGCGGGTCATTTGGACCCGCGGAGGGTATCACAACCGTTAAAGTCATACTGTTTGTTAATCATTGCCTTGTGTTTAGATTTGGCTTAGAGTCCGTTATAAAGTTTAGTTGAATAGAAATGACAGTTACCAGGAAAGATCTTGAAGCTGCCCTCAACTACATTCTTAAATGGGCTCTATAGGCTTCTTTGGAATGTTGTGATGTCACATGAACACAATCAACTGAATGTGGAGTAAAGGGCCATGGATTATCAAGAGAGGTGAATTCTAGTCAGTGTTCAGACTTTTCACAGAACAATCTTATGGTTATACTAAAGAATTTGCTAAAAGATGTTCCAAATTTCATCCAATTTTTTCATGAGCTTACTTCCTGGTTGTAAATTATGCCATCACGTGGGGATGGTATAATTCTCCCTGACATTTCTTCCCCTGATAATTCTCACACCTGAAGGAAAACATATGTCCCTCAATGCAGGGACACAGTTCAAGCACTCAGGGGAAAGAGATTTGGGTTTGTTTTGCATCTGAATAAAGCCAAACCTAATCTTTCTAGTAATTAAAGGTGATGTCAGCAATCTCTGGACCAATGTGTTTATCATTATTGCATTTCCTGTGTTCAAATTCATTCTCTGATCTGTTGATGGTGAAAATTCGTAAAGTTCTCAGTGACGACTGCTGTTGGGATTTAGGGCTTTAGAAAAATAGCTCTTCAATATTTCAAAATGTACTGAAACATTTACTAAAATTCACTTTTATTAGAGGATTTTTGCAAGCTGGCACCATGCGTAAAACAGAGCAAAACTGTAAATTGTGGATACAAATAATAGCTTACCTTTTACCCCGAGATCATTGGAATACTTCCGCATAGCCCCCTCATCCCTCAGAACGATGGCCCTCCACAGTTTACAAAGTGCCTCTCTGTCACTAGTCACACACACACACACACACAAACGCACACCTACACTGTTATACTTGCTCATTATTTCAAACGCAGAAATACATCACACTATTTTACCTCTGACTTAAGAATTCATACAAGCCATGATCCAGCAACACCAGCTCTGTTTTGTTATCTGCTCCCTTCCTGACGAGAACTACAATCAAAAACTGTCAGAGCGGATAAACGGTGAATTAGAACAAACAAACAAATCACAAACACCGACCGTTTCCTGGGTGAGGGTCGGCGTGGATGAAACCGGTGAAGAATATCTGTTCAGCAAACGTCCGGATCAGCTTGTCTGCCGTCTGGACGCAAAAACACAGTTCAGAAACATTCAAATACTTCCATTGACGTCATCTTCTGCACTTACATCCTTTAAACTCAATCCTTGTCTTTTGATTTCCTCCACGTTGTTGATTTTGCAGCCTTCACAGAACTCTGCAGTGAGAACCCTCTTCAGAAGAAAAACAGACA
>JAPMNZ010943637.1:0-10652 GCA_029875035.1 Pomatoschistus microps | reverse complement strand
ACTGAAGTAACATCACAATGAAGTCAATAGCATGTTACATACTTCGTGTTTCTCTTATCTTTCTCAACAACATGTAGCCAGTTCCCACGGAGAGCCTAACAGTATAACAATATTTAGACATCCATATGATCGTCTATGGGCTTGAAAGGCTTTTAAAAAGCATCATCTTTAGATTATACAGGCGTTATTATGTTTTGGCGCCTATGACATTGTAAAACACCTAACTTAATAGTAATTCATATAGTAACAACAGCAATATTATGTATGAAATAATCATAACATACCCAAATATCGTCTGTATATAATTGTTGTCATTATGATTATAATATGATGATGATTATTATGTCGTTGCACTGTCAATAGAAACAGACTTGAGAGAGATGTGTTAAGGGCAAAAGGTCCCAGTGGAGCCGCAGCTCTCACTAGATTTATTACAAGGAAAAGATAAACGAAGCTTTCAGTGGGGCTGATTTTGAGGAATGAACATAATAACGTTACCATAGGTGATGGTCGGGATGCCATTATTTTTCACTGAATATTTAACGAGAAGCTGCAGGCGAGATGGATCTGCTCCTCTCTCGTGTCAGCTATCTTTTAGTTTCGACTTGCCTCTACTATTTACTTATTCATGGAGCAGTCAGAGAATCAAACACTGATGCTTCACAACCTTTGAAAACGCAACGCTTTGAAATATGTTCCATAAAATAATAATCAAAAGTGTAAGCACTGATTAAAGAAATTATTACGCATTATCAATAATACACGCGCAACAGCCCACGCAATTATATGAAGTTGACATGACTGCAAGAGGAAAAAGGCCTGTGCAATATTGTAATGTCGCGGTTAGAGAAATCAATGAGCGCTTAATTGATGTGAGTGTTGGTGTGAGATTGTAAACAGGCTGATTTGCAGTCCAGCCGAGCGGGAGACATTTTAAATGGGATTCATTTGGGGACGGAGTCGAGGAGGATACTGTTAACAGTCTCACGCTCACATTGCACTTTGGACATTTCCAAGAGCAGATTTTTCCAACCCTCTCTGATATTTTGTATTTTAATCAAAATTATTATCGGTAATACATATAATTTACAAAATGTAATGTATTCCATCAAGTGATCACAGACACTGAAGTGCTCATGACAAAAGATTTGATTCAATGTTCAGTGATGTCATGCCGTCACGGAGACTCCCCTGACTCTGTCACATTCAACACGTGGTGGTCTCCTCTCCGCCAACACGCACACGCAGCAGCACGAGCTACACCAGACCCACATGCACGCGCCCTGAGAGATAACAGGAGAAAGCGAGGAGACGACAAACAGATAAGTGCTGCGGTCGCCGCGCACTTACATAGTGCGCAAAATCAACTGCATATGTAAGTGCACAAAAGTGTATCATAACATGTAATGGTCTATATCAGAAAATAGTTTTCGTTGATTACTGTAAGTTAACGCCTGAGCTCATGCTCCCAAAGCAACAATGAAGATGCCTCCGGCCTTAGTTGTGCACACTGACGTCTTGCATGAGGATTAGGAGCTTGATTAAAGAGATTGTTGTAAGCTGCTGCATGCTGAAAGAAATAGGCCTTCATTTTCCTTCTGTCCTGCTGATACAAAAGCTAAATGTATATGGCGTTCTTTCAATGATGTCGGCGCAAAGGTCCATTTACAGGGGTTTCTTTACTAATAAAATAACTAGGCTATGTGATAATATAGTTTATTATATCTGAAGTATACCATGTATAAAATGGGTGCATTAGAATGCAGTACCTGAAGCAGCAGCAGCAAAGGATGGCCTCCATTAATGAAGAGATCAGGAGCTGTGTATTGTCCTCCATGGCCCTGCCACCACTTGTCTCGCTCATCCTCTCCTCCCTTTGTGCCCCTGACAACTTCCTGCAGCTCACCCCGTATCAATGGGTCCTGTTTGTTTTTACACAATCTCAGCTGCAGTTACGGAGCGTACTCCTCTTTCATAGCCCACCTTTGTCTCACAAGCAAACATCAGGGGAAAGAGGTCACTGAAGGTGTGAGGGGTCAGTGCTGAGCAGACCCCTAATTAAACAAGCTGTGCATCAGGTACAACACTGTTGTCTGCTACAACACCAGGGATAGTACTGGCACATTCTTAGATCATCAGTATTAAAGAAGCTATGCCAACAGAAGGTACTAAATATTGTCATATTTATTTGTCAATATGAGCTTTGCTTTAATAAAAAGACACCAAGCAACAATTCAGATCTGTTCCTCATTCACGAAATACGAGAATAAAACAATTGTAAATCTAACTTGTTTTGAAACTGTATCTCATTGATATACCCTGACCTGTGATCATAACATTGTCCACTTTTTTTTATTCATACTATTCAGTTGATATAGTATTTGACAACCAAAGGACCTCTTTGAGTTCCTTTGATATTCATGAAAAACACAATTTACATTGACAATTGATATTTTGATGCAGCAAGTGATGTTTAGATTGTTACAAGTGTTTGGGCTGAATGTCACCAAAAAACATGCAAACATCTTGAAGGATTTACATTACCTAACAAGTATGTCACCAATGACATTTGAGATTGGGTTTTGACAAAAAAGAACACATTCTTCAAAACTACAGTAAATAAAACGATAAACATTGTCTACTGTATCTTCTTATATTATCAGTTGGGATTTTTTACAGTAAAAAGTTATTCTCTTTGACTCACGTGAACAAAATGTTTATCAGCCGCCGCTAGACAGCTGTGCAGGTCGACCAACAGTTAACTGTGTCTATGGCAGCCCCTTATTGCTATTGATAGTAAGCATCAGTGTCCCAGGCTGAGGAATGGGGCTGGTGGGGCAAAACGCAACCTATTGATCTGGAGCTTGTCTCTGATTGGCCCAGAGCGAGAAAACGGGAGGGAATAAACGTCGCCAGACTTGCTGTCACCTGGGAGAGATACCATAGGGGCGGGACTGGATTCAATAAACTGTGTAGTGCAAAACTCTAAGACAGGTTACCAACACAGGCCATGCATGATTTTCTTGTGATCTGACAAAGATACGCAATAAGTAAAAAAGGACAAATCAAAGTAAAGGGTTTGAAAGAAATTAATTTATTCCAACATTATTCATATTTATTTTTCTCCACCTAATCAGTTAAGATTTTACTTCCAGAATGGGACTGCGATATTCAGAGCTCATCTGACGGCTACCTTGGTTCACCCTCCTTCCTTCCTCCATAATCCTCCATATTCCCAATAAAAATGGGCTGTAAACGTGACGTCTTTTCACTCTTAATTGCTCTTTAAAACCAGCACAAACACACATTAGACTGGGCTGAGGTTTTGGCGGTCCAAAAATCAGCAATCTGACGGAAAGAATAGTGTTGCAGACTCAATGTGAGGTCTTCTCGTCTTCTCGACCACACAAGAAATCTTTAAATGTATGTTAGTGTTTGTGTGTGCGTGACAAAGACACTTCACTGCATGGCTGTTTTAAACTACTGTGTTCTCAGAAATATCCCATAAACCACAGTAATGCTCAAAGGTCGGTTTTCACATACAGGTTTGTCAGAATGTAAAAGAGAAGTTATTTGCTGTTTTTTGACAAAAAGTGGGGTGAAACCTGCCCGGCGCCGAGGGGGAACTGCCGTGTGGCTTGTCAGTCTTTATTTATCCCACGTGTACAAGTCGAGTCGGATTGAGAACGTCACTGGAGTCATTGCTCGTGATGACTGGAGAAAAGGCTACCTCGGGGTAAACTAGCTGAACTAAAAATAACCATAGAAAAGTTTGTATAAAACTTCCTTTTGGGTTCTATTATAGCCACCAAATATCCGTGGTTTAGAAAACAACTTCAGTGATCCTTTATATCTGTTTTTTTAATAACTTGTTTGCACCATATACCAAAGCAAATTCTTACTTACAATAGCAATACAAATGATTCTAAACCCCCCAAGAAACACATTCTTTTGGAACTTCCTGGTGTGCCTGAGCACCTAAGTGAGAGGTTCAGTCTCATCAGTAATAATCGTTTCAGTAATCCCTCAGGTAAAGTATTGTGTCCTAGACAGCGCACGAGCACTCATGCTTTAAAAAGACTTTCCATATTTATGACTTCTCTTTCACTGACTTCTACGTTTCCAACATTGGCCTGTGTTTGTGGTGTGTTGGAATCTGAAAACACAGCTTTTGTCCTGATCATTGGATCTCCCCCACTCCTGCTCTTTCCTTCCCGTTTGCTCTTTAATATTCTCTGTTAGAGCCTTGGCTCTCACATAACGGTGGCTTTCCCAGTGCTCTCTGTGCTAACAGCCAAGTGTGGCCCTGTGAGTGTAAACACACATAGAGGAGGGACATCTCCTGACAAACATCCCCATGACCGTGCCACCCTGCCCCATGTCATTCATTCTTTACCTAGCAGTGGACTTAAACTGTTAACACCAATGAGCGAGTGTCCAGACCCTACAGGCCTGCCAGCGGCTGCACAAGTCTCACTACGACTCTCACATCTGCTGCGCACACATTAGCATTCACATCCCAGCAGTAACTGCCACTTGTCTTTCTAGCTTCAGTAAATGGGTCCATCCAATTAAATTACTGCTATGTTATATTGCACTTGTATTTCTCTGTTATAACAAATAGTAATAATAGTAAAAAATAATACATGTAAAAAAATACCTTGATCTCATGTCTATGTCATAATCTACATTTTATTATAAATAATTTACAATAATTTAGTTTAGTTTATTTGACGGTTAAAACCCAATAAGATTGTAAACTGTAGCACACAGGGATCAAACATCAACATTGCATCATCATCATGATCAACATTTTATCAAAGACTTTATGTCCAGAGGTAAGACTAAAGACAACCCCCCCCCAAAAAAAACCAAACACAAAAAAACCAAACAGCTATAAAAAGACTCCCCCAACTTTTCTCATTCATAGATTATGCCGAGTAATGAATAAAAAACAAACAAATGGACAGACAGACACACTCTGGTGAGTGGCAAACAGCCATGCCAGTGTCTTTGAGTTCAGACTGATGCATGGCGATGACGTTGACATTCATCAGGCTTAAATAGGGCCGTTTTGAATCCCCATAATACTTGGCTGCAGAAGCAGTTCCTTGTCCTTACGTCCATTAGAAATACAGATAATCGAATTTACAAAGTTTTCTTTAGCATCTACGGAAGCAAAACGTTGTTAACGACTAGTTTCCAAAAGCTTTACATCGAGGTGTAGCATGACTATATAATAAGTAGTGAGCTGATTTCTGAAAAACCTTGTACCCAATGGCAAAAGATTGTGATGACTTGGCGGCTCCAGGATCTGCCAATGACAGCAGATCATCAGCAAAGCGCACAAATGAGCAGTGGAGCCTACACTTAAATAGAAGATCAGAGCAAACATTGATAAGGCTGTGCGGTGCCGGGCAGTCAGGGCCTGGTGATGTTAACAGCACACTGCTATTATCGCAGGTGTGATCGCTCACCAGCCCACTCTGCATTTACATCTTAATTACCACTCTAATCAATGCCTTGCTCTTTGACTTCATTTGTGACATTCGTGAAACCTCATTTAAGTGTAAGAATAGTATTGGTGTTCAGGAGAAGCAACTTCCCTAAACATACTAAAAGGAAACGGATAAAACGTGACCCAACAAGGCTAAAACAATTATAACCGCAAACTGCTGCTGCAAAACGAACGAGTAGAAAATGGTGAGATGTGCAAGGTATGACACAAAATGGATGACTTGAGCCGGGTGATTTAAATGGCAAGTGATTGAACAACAAACTCACATTAAGAGTGTATTGATGAGTTCAGTGTTTCAATTGGGATCAATAAGATGATTGGAAGAGGCTGCAGCCAATACGTGGTGCAAGCGGGGGAGTGCTCGTCATGATGCAGAGACCGAAAACACTATTGAACTGCTTTAGGACCACACAGAAAAGGCAGGGCTTGCTGTTTTAAGCTTCAGGAGGAAAAAAAAAAGCATAGAATAGAGTTTAGTACAGTTGTGTGTTTTTGTGTGCTGTATTGGCGAAGGGCCTATGAGGAAAACGTATTTTTCTCAGTATATGTTCACTTATGACATCCAATTCAATTCCTTTTATTTTTGTATTGCCTTAAAGTGATTGTCTGGAATTTTCAGAAAAAAAGAGAGAGAGGTACTTGATTTGAAAAACAAAAACAAAAAATTGGTGATTGGTCTACGCCTACGTTTCCGTAACAATCATTCAACACATTTCAATGTTAATCGTAAAATACATTATACATATACATTATTAATACACATGCACAGAGGTTTTCAGAATTATTTGTTAACGTTTTCATGACAATAATAATGTTTTAAAGCACAAAAAAAGCGATCGCGGTAAACCCGGAAGTAGCTATTAACATGAATTGCACATTATAGGACACATCTGCAGAGGATCTGATTATGGATATAGGCTCAGTATATACATACTCAGCGCGGATGTTCATAATTCTTTGTTCAGTTTTCATAAAGTTCCATAGCTTAGTGGAGGCTCCAAACAACTGAGCATGCGCACAGCTACAAGCATCAGCGCTGATGATTGACAGCCCTTGGCATCACTTGATTGGTTAACGTGGACGGCATCGTGGATTTTGAGCTACAGCTAAGAGAAGGGAAGGCGGGACTTACCCGTAATATTATAATTAATAAAATGACTTATTTTATATAAACATTAAGGCCAGGAGGTCAATTTAATACAATTCTTAAAATGTGTTATTCATTTAGAGTTCCAGACTATCACTTTAAATCACAACAGTAATTATCTCAGAGCACTTTGCACAATAAAACAGAAAACACATTGGTATTGTTCTATAAAGGGCAGATGACCAATGTTCATAAGTGTTGATAAATGTTGTTGAATGTTTAGTGTCCTGGATGATCACCACTGTCCTTTTAGTTACAACATCGACATCCAGACATTCCCCCCAAGAAAAAACGTGGTCACAAAATAATCAGTGTATGCTTTATGAAGGAATGGTGAAGTTTTCAAATGCTCACTAAAGTTGCATGTACAAAGTGTAGCGTGTGGAATTTCCCTGGTGTAGTTGCATGGCCATGTGCAAATCATAAATCAGTTTGTTCCCATGTAAGCAGTGCTAATCACTTTTGTACATACGCAAACCCTGACTAAATATACCCCCGTACTGGTTTATTCCGGTCATTACCCAGGCCTTTGTCAGTGTCTTACCGGCAAGAGGAGCACACGCACAAACTCATGCAACGCTTTCTGATTGGATACTCATGACGCACAGGACCCACACTACAAAAGTAATGTGGCCATCATGTCCTATTTTTGCAATGGGCATAACATATTTACCATAAAAGGCCAACTATGATTTCTTATGACCTACTGTATTTGAGGGGACACAAATATAAGATGTAATTTAAAGTTATAACCTTACATGCTGCCTTTAATAGTATTCTCCCCTTCCCCAACATTGGAATGTTTTCAACGATGTCTTGTCTTAGGACCCATGTTTACTGTTTTTTACCACCATGTGAGTTGTGTGGGCAGTTTTATTTGTTTTATTGTATTTGTATTTTATTGTTATTAATTCACACATCATAATTGTTTTACTTATTCTATTTTTGATATATATAAAGTTGGAAAACCTGTATATTGAAATGCGTTATATTGAAATGCGTTACTTTAAAAAATCTGCAATATAAAGAAAGTGGATTGGATTGGACTGTCTTGCAAGAAAGTAAAAGAAAGAAGTACACTATTATGATTATTTAAAATGTTTTTTTTCATGTCCAAATACCTAATATTGCATTTATGTATACATGATGAGTTTGTTAACTTACCGTCTTAAAATAAAAGTTTATTTGTATAGCACAATCCTGAGGCAACTCAAAGTGCTGAACATAATAAGATAAAAAACATTAGTTAATCTTATAAATAATCACAGTATAGATCACTAAAAAGTCCTCTTTGATTATCTTCCTGAATCCCGGCGGTGGAACAACATAAAAGATGTTTTGGTAAATGAGTGGCGGGGTGGTCCAGGTGAGCGTGGCGGGCCCACAGAGCAGCAGAAGAGCACATGGCAGCAGTGTCATGCTCTCCTCCCACAGTGTGACAGATGATGCTAACAATGAACATTTCATCTTGGGCCTCACCGCGAGCACCGGCAGCTCCGTGCGACAGAGATGAAGTGCACGCTGCCAGATGAATTACCACAGTGTGATTTATCATGACAGGCCAATAGGAAAAATACAAATGAACAATTAGCAAATTTCACCTTAATTAACTGCTCTCAGACAATAAATGAGCTGGTGGGACAAGCTCGAGAACAGTAGCTAATCTTCATGCACTTTGTAGAATATTATACTGTTAATTAGGGTTAATTGAATATTGTCCATTAACCCATTATGCTTGTCAAAAGGAGAGCAGCTTCATTTCTTCATTTTGTTTTGAAATTAAGAGAATAATCCTGAGTGATTAGGGGTTTCGGTCAAAATGATTACAAATAGATCTATATGTATAATGATAATGAAAATGAAAAATGTTTTATATACTATTGTAAATATTACATTCATTGTGACACGCTGCAGTCCCACTCACACGCGTGTAAAAACACACGCTGCCGTTTGACTGATTATGTCATTTACTATCACAGCTCCACATGAGAGTTACACACACAATACCACTCACAAACTGTCACAAACACAGCAAAAAGATTAAAGCATATCATAATTCAAAGTCAGATTATCCAATGCAGCAATCAGCAAAATCCAATTACTTCAAAAACAATTCAATAAAGAGTCAAGTTGAGAAGAATGGCTAATAGGATGGCAAAAAGAGAAATACAAAAGAGAAACACAGTGACAACATACAGTAGTGTCATTTTTGCGTTGTTTTAGGTGAGGTATAGGTTCAATTCCCCAAACATTCAGATATGCCATTCTTCATATTCAATTTACTTTCTACAAAACCAGAAGTTTTCATTTCAGAGAGAAAAAAATACAGGAAATATTTTTTTAACATTAGAAAAAGTAACGATGCAGCATATTGTGGACCAAAGAAAGATGAAGGCTATAATGGTCATATATTATGGTCATGTATAAATACATTTTTGGACATCTGCTTTTTGAGTGTGCAAAGCTTTCTTACTTTTTGAGGTCAAGATGCTATTATTCAATCAAACAAAAAATATATGTATGCAAAGTGTATTCAAGGTGAACCTGCGCTTGGCTGATAAGGTTCCCATCATTTTCAGTAATTATGATACATGGATAACATTAAATCATATCATTATTTTGATGTATTAAAATTTCCTTTTTTTCTATTATACTATTATTTATTTAATTGATTCATAAATTACGTGCTATTTTACAACGGAAATGTTAAATGAAAAGTGGATAGTGTCTAATATGGACCCCAATAAATCAGAGCATATAGTTATAAAGCATAATTTTTTTCATTTTTCTGTGTATATATACAGTATTTCTGTATTTCTATGTTTTATTTCACCGTCTGTACAGCACTTTGGTAAGCCTAGGCTATTTTAACTGTGCTCTACGAATAAAGATTTGATTGATTGATTGATATATCAGCATCTATTAAGTCATAATGTTAGTATTTTTTTGTTGTTATTGTGCGTCAAACCAAAAGGAAGTGAAATATCTCTCGGCAACGGAAACAGCGCATTTATGAAGCCGAAGCATAGAGAGCGTGCCTGCTTCAAAGACAGAAAAGAGCCGCAAAAACACTTTCTCAGACTGGTACAGCGAAAAACCCAGGACGGTGTCAGTGATGGTGGGGGAACAGGATACAGAGCAATTTCTCTTTGTTATCAAGTGAAATGACTCCGCAAATATGACAATAAATCACAGCGGAAATCAATCTGAGAGGAGGCGACTGCGAGCCACTGATAATGCATCAATCAATATTTAATGTTTGGACTTTAATTAATCCACAGGCGCTGAGCATTCTTTAAGTGACAAAAGGAGAGAAGGGAGAGGGGAAGGGAACGAGCGGGGAGTGCTTTTGCATAGAACAGCTCTTATATCAAACAGAGACACAGGGCCCATCAGTCGATTCCACACAGCTCCGCTCTGATGCTTTATTACCTCGCTCTTATTTACGGGGAGGCTGCAGCCAGGGAGAATAAAGGCAGATCTAAGTGTGGGGTCAAAGATACAGCAGTAGGGAAATGAAGATTCAACCTGCTCTTTAAAAAGGAATCAAAGCCTATTACGGGAAATGTGATCGGAAGTTGGTGTTAACTTCTGAAAGTGACACGCAGGATAAATGAGGGAGAGTGTTTTCAGTGTCATGTGCGCACTACTAATGCTAGCTCATTTTTTGAAGTTGGTGAGAGGACATTTTACAGAGTAGAAGTATTCCAAAAAAGAGTGTTAATAAAAGCTGGGATACCTAACTAATTTTTATTTTGGAAAGAACACGAAAAAAATATTGTAAATGTTAGGAAATCAGACCTCAACACGGTGTCTTAATATTACTAAAAAACATGTCATCTTTTGCACAGTTGAAAGAAAGATGAAGATTTGATGCTTTTGGCTGAGCAAGAGTTCACTTTTCTGTCTGAAAAATCTGAATTAATGCAGTACAATTGTATTTGTGTGTATGTCTGCACCTGTATTGTCTGTATTTTCACCAATACA
>JAPMNZ010943636.1:20204-42099 GCA_029875035.1 Pomatoschistus microps | reverse complement strand
GGCCATGTTTCTCTACAGATGTCAGAAATGTATCTATTCACAGTAAATGGATTATCTTCACAGAATAGAGACTGTAGCAAATAACACAAACCTTTTGATGGCTTTTCAAAATAAATATGACTTACACTATTTTACAACTAAAAAACTTGAATAGAAAAAAATCTAATTCTCTTTCTATGGAATGTACTTAAGTATTATGTACCAAAGACTACTCTACTCTAAGCTGTTATGATTATCAGATCCAAGCTCCAACGTGTGAAGGCAGCCCTTAACAACTACATACATAATAAAACTTCAACCACTGGATACAAGCACTGAGTGACTGTGAGTTAAGTCTGTAGGGAAGTGAGAAACCAAAAGTTAATAATGACAGCATGAAAAGGTTCAGCTGCGTTTGCTCTTGAGTGACATTACCTTGAATCCATTGTAAAAGAAAAAAAGTAAGTATGAAGTGTTGGAGCATGCCTAATATTCCTAATTGAAATGCAATTCTTGGATATCTTCTGCCAAAACTCAGGTTCCGCTAGAGCCTCTACTTCCCTACTGTCACGTGACCACTGATCGGATCCAGATGTGCCAGATGTTAACTGTTGAGATTCCAGAATTCACAAGATTGTGTTCAAACCTCATAAACCAAACTCATGAATGGGACTACCACCTCCCCAGACACTTCCTTCAGATCATCCTGGAGAATCCTGAAGTTTCCCTCCAGTGTGTCCTGGATCTTCTGGTGCCTTATGCATGGTATGATGGAGCCATATGTGTCACACCTGGAAACTACAGACCTATTTCAGAATAATAGTGAAGAAAGTTGTCAGCCAAATCATACCTGTACTCATTGTAAAGCTCTTTAGGTGACCATAATCACAATGCGCTAAATAAATAAACATTACTTACTTCCTCACTTACCACATGTATGCTGATGACATTCAATTACACCTTCGTGTTCACCGCTCAAGAAGTGATTTTTATTATTCTGCTCAATTGTCTTGCAGCAATTCAGACATAAGCTCAAAAACAATGTTCTGCAGCTCAATTCAAGGTTGACAACTTGGAGTCTTTAAAGTCCAACATTCACTGAATTTCGAGCAGCGCATCCATATATTGACTCTTCCACTTCTGAAACAAACCAAAGCTCAGACCCTTAGTGCTCTTTTTGTTGTCCTTAACAAATTGACTGCCTACAGATTATACAAAATGCTGCCACAAGACTGTGAACTCTATAATAGTAAATACTAATAATACTAACTAATACTGTCACGCCACATGCCGCCTTTCACTCGTGACCAGTTCAGTGCAACGATTGAGTCTGTTTGCACTGGAATGTACCGTATTTTATTCTTGTGTTGTTGTGTGTGTTTTTTATATCAACTATATTATTATGTCGTATATTAACTTGTGAAGACCTGATGAGTCAATGTCTGTGAGGGACGCTCTATAAATAAACATGTGTTACTTTGTATAACAAGACAATAATGATGGTGTTGTGACGTCCTCAAAGCTTCTGCGATTCTTCAATGATCATACCAACAAAATGTCCTTTTAAATGTATTAATAGTCATCTGCACTTGGGAAAGTTCATACTAAAGGGAACAAAAGTGTGAAAAAGACCAACAATTAGATTTTAATAATCATGAGATATATAAAATTTTTCATTTATCCAAATATGTTTTCAGTCCATAGTTAGAAGATAACATCAGTCAAGTTCCTACAGTGGCTTTGTTTATTTGTGTCACGGCCCTGATCCTTTGACAGAATGAGCAGCGCAGACGTTTGTTACATATTTTCAGACGTCCACATTTTATTAATAGATTCTTATTTTATTACACAGAGTAGAAACAAAGTGATTACTTTCATTTATTAGACCAATTAAATGTGAAACCAGACCATCATTTTTTTTCTCAAGAGGAATTTTTTGACAAAAATGTGCGGAAACAATCAAATCTGTTACACATTGTAAATGAAACACAATGAAATGTAATTTTTTATTATTATTTTTTCGAAAAAGATCCTTTGATGATTTACTTATGTGATTTATGTTGTGTTAGTCGTGTTAATCTTGTGGGAGTTCATTTGCAAATCAGAGGCTGATTTGGGTGTTTAAAATTTTCAAAAAAATTTATTTGTCGATCTTTTCTTTTAATTTTATCCACACAATCTCTTTGCAATGGATGTGTTTGAAATCTTTTTTTATTCTAATCTATTACAGTCTTTTTAGTTTTTAGTCCAGATACTGTCAGTGACACTTTACTGTGAACACACCAATCTCTTTTTATTATTATCATTATTATAATTTCCACGTCTCTGACCTTTATTTGAATCAACAGATGGTCTTAAAACGTTTGGTTCATCAGTTCTACTTTTTTGTCATGATTTGAGTGCAAGCCTTACTTAACGCTCAATTTTTCGAAGTTGTCCATTGCACTGCTCCTCTAAGCAGAGAAGGATTTTGGCAGGCTCCAACAGAATTATTTGATTTTGATGCCTGTGTGCTTTGGATTGTGTCCAGTGTTCATTTGCCGGATTAATTTGATACACACATACAGCCTCAGCCCAGTCATTTAACAAACAATTATTGCAAAGCGCTGTGCAGTTGAGTCAAGGATGTCCCTGGAGTCAGTTGCTTTCTGTTTGGGCCATAAATGCACAATGTAGAGTCTGGCCAGGAATAAATGTCAACCCATAGCATGCACGTCTTACAATTGATTTCCTCAACCCCAGTAATTATTTAGCCAAGACCAGATCAAAGTCTGTCTGCTTCCAACTGCCCATGGCTAGCTGTCTAATGTTGTTATGCTACACAAATGTCAAAGGCAAGGAAAATCTCAAAACTAACCTTGATTTAAAATTGAATTAATATGATTTGCATAGCCCTGTGACTTTATGTTCAGCATCTAAACACAATACAAGTACTTTCACTAAAATAAGAAAAATCCTGGTGCTATGCATGTGAACGTTGGATCCCAACAGGGCAGGGGCTGGATAGTACTGTGATGGAAGAACTCTGGGCGGCTGCGGCTGTAAAGTTATTGTGTGTTTAGGCAAGACTATTCACCCACATTGTCAAGAATAAGCTGGTGTTGGTGAACGATTGGTGGTGGATGGAGGGGCAGATGGCACAAAGTTGCATCAGGAGTACAACTGGGCAGTTTGTTCTGAAAGTAAAATTCCACATTCAAAACCCCAGAAAAGTCCAGTCAAAATGTTTTGTTTGAAAACACAACTAATGGGCTAACTAGTTCCCTTTTAAGTACTACCCAGCACAATGTTGTTTTAGGCCAAAAAAGCACAATTACAATTTAATATTTTCAAAATGATACAAATGTAGGTTTTGTGCCAAGTTTTTTGAAAGCTCTGCCAAATTTGTAACGAAAGGTGCAGACAGAAAAGTGGAATCAAACAGCAGCTATAGCTATTCAGATCTATCTAAATCTGGACGTCTTCCTGAAAATGTGAGACAGGCCTCTCTTCTGACGTTTAAATCCAGGTAAAAAAAAGTAATTGTTTTGCTTTGCATACAACTGAAGGATTTTACCTGTTCTTTTGTTAATCATTATTTTAATGCTTTGTATCCATCTTATTCTGTTCAGCAAGTTGAGTTTCCCTGTATATGAATTGTGGTATACAAATAAACTTGCCTTGATGACTGATAACATTTAGTCCAGTCCAACTATTCTATTTTGAAAACATGAATAACATCAATAGAATGTGAGTGCTAATGGTTTGGACTGTGGGGACATAAACGTCTTCCATTCATGATATGTCTGTTACCTGATGTAACTACAGCTCTGAGTATCCACTCTGCCCTCTAAAGGCTGTACTGAACACTCGGAGCACCACCTTGTGCTCGGAGGCCATGTCTTCACTCTATAGTCAAAAACAAATTGAACTTTGAAATCTCAGTTACCAAATGTAACCTAATCTGTTCTAGGAGTGTGGGTACAGCCCTCACTGACACATACATCAGTCTAAAGAATTAAATTTGAATCCAACTGTGCAAAAGAAAAATAGAATAAAACAATTGCATTATCACATGACCACAAGGCACTGAAGCAGTCGCAAAATTATGAATCGCTGCTTTCATTTTAATTGTTCTGGAGGAGCTAATCTGCTTGATCTAACACGTTACACAGCCACAGAACCCGACTTCACATATAAACACATCTCCACACAACTATAGACGCCGCCACCACAATCCAACTCAAAGTAACAACTGCTCCATCAATCACCAAATGTTTGAAAGCCTTTCACAAGAACGCTGCAACAAAAGTACACAGACCTCCAGTACATACACACATATCATAAACAGTTTAGAAACAATGAGTAACATTATGAGTAATTGTCCTTGCTTTTACATTCCAATGAAAGTGCATTCCAGTTTGACTGCCAGAAGAGAAGCCCATTTCGGAGTTTTTTTGCCCAAAAAAGAATACGCAGAAGGGCCTGCTGATCAGCCTATAGTTTGATGGTGAATAAATGTCCCCCTTTTTTTCTCTTTATTACACACATGACTTGAACTAACTATGAATAATGAGATCATTAGGTGCTGTGGGAACATTACATTATTACTTAAAAAGAAAAAAAGTTAAGGCATTTTACATCATACAACTTTTATTTGTGCCAAAAGAGGATGATGGTAGTGACGTAGAAATATTCACATAAAAAAACAAAATCATCCGTCATCAGTAAGAAAATTCAACTGCATTGGGCATTTGACAGTGAATGCATGTGTCAGATGTCTTCAGAGGGATCCCTCTTCTGGCTCTCTGTGAAGGAAAAATGGAGAGGTCACAAAATGCCTGCCACATAAATCATTCATGGAAAATGTTGTAGTTTCAAAAGTAACTTGTAGATCTGAAGTAATTGATAGTTTCCCAATTTAAAAAAGAAGAGAACCTTTATACTTTCCACAATGGCAAATGTTGGCAAAGCCACTCAGGAGCTGGGAAGGTCGTTCCTCCTGTTATTATTATTGTATTATTAATTATTATTAATATAATACATATCTATACCAACATTTCTATCAACAGGTATCCCCTCTCTAATATTAGGTATATTAGGAAGAACACTGATGAATATGAACATTTCTTTCACTGTTAGTAATACGAGCTATACTGTATCATAGTGTTCTCTCACTTCTTTTTTTCTCATTCTTTCACTTCTTTTTTCTGGTCTTAGCCACCTGTTTTATAGAATGTGTTCCTACAGATTGGGGACATTGTCCACATATTTCAACAGATATTCATATATTTTTTATGCTTCCTTTATTCTCAGCGTTCTTGAATGGTGTAACGCAACATTGAAAAGAAACAAAAACAGGTCCTCTTATAACAATAAAAGGGGTGTGCTATGAAACAATTCATAAAGGTAATACAGACCTGCAATTGAGTATGCTTTAACCAATAAAGTTCATCACAACCAGATGAAGCACTGTGTGAGCGAAAAGAAAGTCAGCAAAAGCCCTCTCTGGGGAGACAGACAGGAAGTCTCCCTTGTTCTGTGGATTGATCTGGATCCTGAGGCATACTGAAAAGTAATTGCACACATGTATTAGTATTTCTACAGCATAATGCTACTTTACCAATAGTTATGAACAGGAATTAATCCGCGCAGTAGGTATAGTGCAATGAAAAATATCACATCAATATCTGCCAAATCTTTCAATATCTTTAAGGTAGCGGCTCTTTCATATTCTTGCCACTAGTCACGAATGCTAGTTTATTAGTAGGAATATTCAAGGATGGTTCTGCTGCTAGAAGAAATGTTAGCATCCTAGCTTAGCATGCCGTGTGTACTCTCCAAGTAAATCAACAATGTGCCCTAGAGTTACAATCATGCACTTTTTCATAAGGCCTTTACCTGCCAAAATGAAACATCCCACGCACGAGATGAACCCAGAGAGAAAACTATTGAATGGGAATGTGCCGACCAGCAGACAGTAGAGAAACTGCAGCGCTCCAGTTAACAGGATGTACAGCAAATATGCATCCACCACCTTCAGCCTGTTGGGGGTCGTGGTGGTGTACTCCTCGAGAAACCGCGAAATAACCGATAAGACTGAATTTGACATGTTTTTGGTCTACAAAACCTGTCAAATAAGAAAATGGGCTTTTCCTGGGTCTGAAAAGTGACGTGTCCACAACAACCGGAAATGAGTCGGTGCTACATAAAACATATTCCGACTGTGACGTCTACACGGATCCCTTTTATTTTCTTGTTTGTATTTCTTGTATTTACGGGGCGGATACATTTTCGTTAATCGGGTCAAAACATTAGACATACTTGTGCAGGTAATAATAAACACATAAATACAAATTAAAACGTAATAAACGAAAGGTTATTTGGAACGCCCACCATAGTCTAAAAACAAGATGTCCTACTCCTACTGTTCATTATTTATTCTTTTAACAGTATATTTCTATTATCCTAAAAAAAAAAGTAAAACAAAGTATACTTATATGGAAACATTCATTTAATATAAACAAAATTGCAATCATACTGTCACCGGTATGCCTCCAATGGTGTAAAGGTGTGAGAGTTCTGTCTTAAACGATCTTTGTTGTGTTGCCAACTGACCTCGGCATGAGCGAGTTACAAAACATCACTTGTTCTGTACATTGTTTAGTTAATATCGCTGTTTTCACATGTTTGGAAAAATATGCTTCCAATGGAGACAACTACAACCATAGAACCTGTGCAAAACGACGGTGAGACATCACAGTAAGTACTTGTTTTTGTTTTTATAACAATATCTCTCACTGTTTGTGTTTTGTGGGCATTTAAAGACTTTTTGTCACCTCCTATTTGGCACACGTAATACAATGATATTGACCTATGTCTATGTAAACATCTAGCTCTGATGGTGTAATATTATTGCTGTTATGTATATGCTTACCTAATATTACTCAGATAGCTAACTATAGTATTTGACGAATCTGTAAGAGGTAATTTTCATCCTTTGCTTTCAATTGATGTATCTCAATAACGCTGCATATTGTAAAATGTTGTTGATATATACGTTTTAGCTAGCTGTATCACAACTTCAAAGAGTTTCATTACATAAGAGGTGAAAGAGGGTGTGTTGTGTTTGAGGTTTATTATTTACACTGGTTGATTGTACTGACTGTGTGTAGCTACTCCCACGTGATGATAAAGATGTGGAAAGATGACTTTACACAATAGCACAGCCAAACCAGATGTTTGTCTGTGGATTTGCCATTGCATTTAAACGTATTAACACCCAGGAAATTATTCACGTCTTGTCTTGTTTCGACCTTATACATAAAGGTTTTTTGATTATTTCGTGAGAGACCAACACAGTGGCTGACAATTGGGCATTAAAAGCAAAATGACAAACAATTACGTTGTGTTGTAGTAATACATTGAAAAAGTGTTTAGATTTGGTTTCAATTTTGGCTGAGGCACTCTAACACATGACCATATTATGTTTTTAATTAGGCCCCTGCTTTTCCTCCAACTGCTTTTCCTCCAAGATTGCCCTTTATTTTGTTTCTTCCACTTTTCCTGACACCCTGCTGAAGAAAAGCAGCCCCAGGGCCACATCTCTGATCAGTGCTGTTTTGTTTGGCCTACAGTTTGGGCAGAATGCCTTGCCTTGTTAGGCTTGCAGTGCAATACTCTTTCCATTCCCAGATACTTGATGGAACAGTGGTCTGTGAGATGTCGGACGTTTAAAGAATAGGAAATATTTGGAAATAATGACAGCTATACGGAGATTAGAATACACCCCGGTGGATACTACTTAAGCGAGAGGTCTACTCTACATTTTGCCATTTATCAGACAACCTTTAAAGGCCATGAATTGCACCCAGAGAAAATGAAACCAAATACTTTCGTAAACCACACTTTTCAGGTTTGTTTTTAAAATAATGAAATAGCCTGTTGCTTTCACTTCACAATTGTATTCACCACTATTTGTGATTGTCTTTCACATAAATCCAATACAATATTTTGTTTGTGGTCGTAACAAGACAAAGCCATCTGTATTGCCTTGTGTGTTTGTGTATCCTTGTGTATCCTATCTGATGTAATATTGTTCCTTTGTTTTGTAGATTCAGTGCTGATTCTGAACAATCTTTTTCAGTTTATGTTGTAAATGGTTTATTTTCCTTCCTAGATCCAATTTTGTCTGGAACTGGTGGCCATCTTGGCGTCCAACCTCAATGTCTTTATTGAAAACCACAGAGTCAAAAATCCTTGCTTGTAAGAATTGTTTAGTATTTGTGTTAATAAATACCAGTTAGTGACATGTCTTCATTATGTTATGTCCCATCAGGCATACAGAATGATTTATGGGCCAGGTTTGTAACCCTACCCAACCAAGACAGAATATGGACTCTGACGGTGTCAAACAAGATGGCTCGCAAACCCCCTGAACAAGGTTTGAATTAAATGTTATGTGATGTTTCATTATAGTTTCATCACCAATATGTCTCTGACCACAGTGGCCAAAACGCCTCTTGTTATGGTGCATGGTTTTGGAGGAGGAGTCGGGCTCTGGATCAGGAACTTGGATGCCCTCAGCCGATCACGGCCTGTGTACGCCTTTGACCTCTTGGGTTTTGGCAGAAGTTCCAGGCCACACTTCTCTTCGGATTCCACTGAGGCTGAAGAGCAATTTATCAACTCGATTGAACAATGGCGAGAGGCTGTGGGCCTTGAACACATGATTTTATTGGGTCATAGTCTTGGAGGCTATTTGGCCACTTCATATGCAATCCAGTACCCTTCGAGGTATAACACAGAATAAATCAGTCATTCCAATGAATTATTTTAGCATAGTTTATTTTGAGTTATTTCATATTATTTTTATGGCAGGAACAAAATAAAAACAAAATGCATGTATTTATTGCAGAGTATCGCACCTCATCCTTGTAGACCCCTGGGGCTTCCCAGAGCGACCTCAGCCACAGACGGACCAGTCCTCGGGTAAAGAGGTGGTAAAGCGGCCCGGTCCTCCGCGTTGGGTCAAGGCTGTTGCATCAGTACTTTCTCACTTCAACCCTCTGGCTGTCATCAGAGCAGCAGGGCCCTGGGGTGAGGCGTGTTTACAAATTCTTTTCTCTTTAAAATCTGGACCCCATCAGCGCTCTCATCAGTCATTTGTTTCATCTTAGGTCCAGGTCTTGTAAACAGATTTCGACTAGATTTCAAAAGGCGGTATGAGGATCTGTTTGAGGATGACACTGTCACACAGTATATCTACCACTGTAACGCACAAAGCCCAAGGTTTATTCAATTCTCTCACAAATATAAATTGTTAAATACAAAATCTAATATTATTTTAAATCCCTTTTTCATTTTTTGGCAGTGGTGAAGTGGGTTTTCGAGCGATGTCTGAGGGCCTGGGCTGGTCAAAGAGACCTATGCTGCACCGTGTTCACTTATTGCCTCCTCAAATGCCCCTCACTATCCTCTATGGAGCTCAGTCATGGGTCAGCAGCTCATCTGGAGAGGACGTGGCCCAGATCAGAAATCAGAGTCACACCAAAGTAGAGGTGAGCATGATTCAATTATTCGTGCAGTAATGAAAAACACAGGTGGCCAACCAGGACGGGTAATTATATCAGTGACAGATCCAGATGCTGCTACAGGTGTAAGACTTTGACCAGTTTCACAATTACATTTGGACATAATCACTGCACTGCAAAAAGCTTTTAAAAAAATGCTCAAATTCCACTAAAAGTATTATAATTTGAGCACATTTTGACTGCCTAAAAACAGGATTGGCCAATGCGACAGGCAGAATGATCTTTTTGTAGATTAAAAATAGATGAAAAACACTTGATGTAAGCAATTATTACCTCATATTTGTATCCATAAACATCTACAAATGTCTGAAGATGACTTGTATTACTTCTCTCTCTCGCTCTCTGCTTCCAGCTGATAAACGATGCCGCCCATCACGTCTATGCTGATCAGCCACATTTATTCAACGAGGCTGTGGAAAATATATGCAATACAGTGGACTGACTGAACTGTTGTTTTGCAAGGTCTACGCCATCAGACTGAGAGCACTCTATAGAATATTCTAACCAGCCTTTCTTGTCTTGTAAGTAATGTAAGAGAAAAAAGTCCATACATATTTTGTTTAGACCTATTTGTGTGGATATGAGGTTATGAATTGATTATATATATGTGTGTATTTTCAACACCGCAGTGAATATATCATACTTCTGTAACAGTATGTGCCTAACTAAATCCATCATGTTCTGCCTTATGCCTATTTTGATATGAGTGCATTGTATTTATGAGTGGATATAGAAATGTGTGTAAATGTTTTTATACAGATGACATGCACTTAATTACCTCACCAGTAGAGGTCAGTAACGGGGCACTCTGGTCAGCATGCTGCATAAAGGCTGTTGAGTATTTTACAGATGTTTTCTTGATGTATTGTTTTAGTGATGTGACATTTATGCGGACAAACATGTAGAGCACTTTCATTTGGTAAACTTGAATGTAGATTTTAAAAAATGGATCAACCACTTCACAAGCGTTTCATTCTCTATAATAGCGTCATTGTAATAAAAACATGAGTAAATGCAGTTCAGTGAATTAATGTATTTTTGTACGTTTGAAAAATGAAATATTGCATGTGATATAATGACAAATGTACAACTGCTTCATCTGAACTCTTTTATTAAGGTGAACAATACAAAATACGGTTACATAAATAGTATTCTCCCAATAGAGAATTCCTTCACATTATTGAGTGCTGAATGAAAAGTGAGTGACCACAAAACATACAAGAAAAGTATTGGTGAAACAGTAATAAATTGCATCTTTAGCGAAGATGTTCAAATTATATCTTATTTAACACAAACTTCACAGTACCCTTCATTGCTGACAGCTTGATCTGATTTTGAAGAAATTTCTTATTGATATAAAGTAGTTGAAACAAACCAAATATAGATTTTACCTTCAAATACTTGTTAGGTCAGTGTTAGTCAATATACAGTGGTTTAACACTTTTGTTTTAAAGAAATATGCATTTGCTCTGTACAATTGCAGAAAACCACATTTCATTAAAAAAAACTTCAATACTTCAAGTTATACATAATACTGAATAAAAGCATCTTTATATCAGTGTGATGTGTGATTAAATACAAATATATAATTTAGGAATTTGTTATATAAAGTAGGCACACAGTCGTAATACATTGTGCATGAAATAGTCCACATTTGAAAGTAAAACTAGTCTCAGAAGCATTTATTGCTCATGGACAACAATATCAGCCACTCCATGGACCTGAGTGAGCTGTTTGCAATCCAGAGACGCCACCAGCTTCCTGGGTCCGGGCTGCGTGGGGATGAAGTGCTCCGTCAGTGTCACTGTAGCAAGGCCTCCTACATCCCTGGGAGCAAGGAAGGGGAGGTTCAAGGTTTAAAACAATGTTGCAATAATACAACAAATAAATCAAATCATCACATAATGCATTACCCCACAACAACCACATGGCCCTTCTGCAGACCCAGGCCCTCCACTCTGAATACCACATCCTTCAGTGTCCGTGGCAGTGGGTTGGTAAATTTAATTTTGGCCGCCATCTCCTTACCAACCACAGCATCGCCCACTGGCTACGAAAAACAAAACAAAACCACATTTGATGAGTCAAATCAATCCATGGTGGTTGAATGCTTACATACTGTACAAGCATCAGCTGCAGCTTTCCTAATGTAACTATGTGTGACTACATTGTCCCAGTCAAATTAACAAATTATAAAAAGTACACATACCTTGATCGTCAGATCTGGAGTCCGAAGCCTGAACGTGGTCTGATTAGCTAACACCTGCTGGGTTTCATTGACTCGACCAGAGAGGGTCAGCATCAGGGCCGCCTGGTCCACCAACTGGTTCTGGTACTGCTGGTACGGGAGCACCCAGTCAATAATTTTCTCTATGGAAAAAAAATGATAATAATAATTTAAGTTCTACTTTCACAGCAAATCTGACAGTGAAAGTTCAGTATAGTGAACAAGACAGCCTGCTGGCCAATAAAGTGTGCCATAATTACAATACCTTTTCCAATAAAGTTTAGCTGCAGCTCACCTTCATTGGGCTGAAGTTCCACTGGCACCTGCTCCTTCTTTATGGTTCCCTTGAGCACACCAGTGTAGTACATGACCGCCACCTGGCTGTGGAGAGTGGTCTGACGGGGTTCTGAGCTTGTGTTCTTTACTACAATACTGAGCTGTGCATCCGCTCCCATCCTGGGTCCTTCCCCGTCCATCTTGACCTCCATAGTCACGTCCTCAGCACTGGGAGTAGAGTATGTATCTGGCTTACTGCCATAGTGGCTGGCTGTCTCCACTGCAATGCGCTCCTCTTCTGAACCTGCAGTGGAGATAAGATTAAATAATCACAGATTGTCTGAAGTTGAATGTTTGAAGCATATTACATACTTCTTCCAAACAAAGCATGGCTCAAATAAACGTAAAGTAAAAGTAAGTAAAAACTTTAATGACGTGCAAAACTACCTTCTTGGTGTTTATACAGGTGTGTGATGTCTGCACGCTCGTCAGAATCCACAGCTTTAGTGCTGATAAAGTGACCCACTGCTTTCTTCTCACTGAAGATTTGACTGAATGTCCCATCTAAGTTTCTCTGCCAGTAGATCTTGTCACTGTTGACCTGAATGGACAGATATAAGACAATGAATGCAATCAAAACAATACATCTCAAAAAGATAGTCACTCTCTTACCTCTGCAAATACAAATGGTGTGTCATGCTTGAGGTAGACTTGTCCCGTGCGAATGGCGTTGACAGAGGCTGGACCACAGCGAAAGGTGCCCTGACTGGTCTCCTGAGGAGTAGAGTCCACAGCCTGCCAGCCTCCGTGCCCTGGAGGCAGGTCTGGTCTGGCCATCCAGCAGTCGTTCCACACATGGAAGTTCCTACAGTTACCCTGATAAGGTTATTGACCCCTGACACCATACACTTTTAAAACAGTGACATGGAACGATTGCACCTATTTACGATCATCCTTTTTGATAACATCTTCTTACCAAACAGAGTCCTTGTTGAGGTAGTCGATTGGCTCAAGATCTTCATCAAAATAGACGTCTGTGGTGAGTGACACATCTGTGTCATGAGCGGACTGGAAGTTTGTCACACTTCGAGCAGGTATACCAAGGCAACGCAAAACTGGAGGAAAAACATTGATGTGAATGAAGCAGTAAAAACCTCCTGATAATGTGATGGCAACAACAAGGGTATTATTTTTATTATTATTTTTATTATTTTATTATGACCATGTCTGTTTTAGTCTCTATTCTGTTGATGCTGTATTTCTAATAACTTCCTCATTTAACAATGTTTCCATTTTGCAACAACTAGCATCAGTTTCATGATGCAAATTAGGAAATAACATGATTGTCACAACAACTGTGAAATTGCAGGTTGTACTATTTTTTAAAGGAAATCATTTTCCTGAATCTCTTTATGATGGCTCTAGTTTATGGTTCGTACATTGTAATGATGATTTTCAACAATAATATCAGATCTTCCCAGAATAGTAGTTATTTATTACCGTTATTATCCAGGTTGATTGAAGGCAACACATGCAGGTCTAAGTGTTGGATAAAGTAGTAGTGGAATGGCTGGAATGCAGATGTATTTTGGGTGTATATGTGCTCCAGCCTGCTATCAGGGGAAGCGCTATGTGCTGGGGTCAGCGCCCTATCATGTGAGGGACACTGCCTGCATGTTCAATGAATGAAGAGTACTGTTACAGCAAGCTTAATGAAAAGAGCCTGATACACTACAGGCCAACATGGGTCAAAATATTAACAGAAAGTGAACTTCGGACAACCTTTGTGACAGTCCATGCACAGAGCTGTTCACTTTGTGTTGCATTAACCTTCACACCTCCTGCATGTGTGTGGTTTTAATGGGTGCGCACCTGTTGTGGTGATCCCCGAAAAGACCCAGCATTGTCCATAACATACAGGCGTGCCATAGGAGGAGTGGTATTTTCTCAGGATCTCCACGCTGCTGCTCCAAGCGCTGGGAGACACACCGTCTGAATAATCCCCTGACCAGTTCCCCACCAACACACCATGGTCATCCTGGGCATTTATCTGCAAAGAGTGTGTGCGTTACATGTTGTCTTTCCGTGTGTATACCGTCTGTCACCAGCTCGGCACAAGCTCGGCACAAGCTAGCTATCGAAATACTTTCTTTGACCTGACTGATTCTGTTACATTGAAAGCTAGCTACGTTTTACAATGCATCCAGCTATTTGCAGATGGCATGGGTTGGTGAGAAGTTGGAGTTATGCGGAGTTATTTAAAGCAGGCTTTCCCCAACATTTTGTAAAGGAAGAAAGGAACCCCCACAATATGCACTGTAACCTTACTTGTGACCCCCACTATATAAAAAATGAATACATGAATGCATACAACAGTTGAAAGTTGTAATAATTTCAAGAATCAAAATATCTAAAATAATTTTGCAATCCTTAGTTTGGGAAGCACTGGGTTAAATAATCATTCATACATCAGCATAATGCACAATGAATAACGTAGAAAAGAAAATGTGTTCTCACCATGGCAGAGATAACTCGGACCACATTGACCGCATCACCGCGACCAGATGGAGGCATGTCACTTTTCTCCAGAATGAACAGGCAGGCTTCAAGCATCCCCTCGTGAAACTACGACATACAAATGTAACATATTTTATCTCAGAATTACGTCAAAAAGCCAATTTGCGCTAAAATAACTGCAATTGTCTATCAAAGCTTGTGTGAGTCATCTAATGATTTCAGAAATCTCCCCATGGTGAAAATCATGAACTAACAGTGTAGCATTAAAGCAGGCAGTCACAATTCACAAGTCATTTCAAGTCACATCTTGTCTTCAGAGCCAATAGTACCTGCCCGAAATTCCAAGTGCGAGCGCCGATTTGTTTCTCTGTGCCATAGTATAGCCTTCCAATATCATTGAGTACATATTCCTTCCTTTCATCCTCATCATCCAGGAACACTGTGTCCTCTGCAGAAATAGAAAAATGGGATCAGAGAATGGCATAAAACAAGGAGATTTAACTTTTTATAAATGATTTGAAGACACATCACATTTAGAAAATCTTGAAGCCTTAAAGATGGAATGGTTGGGTGGAGACAATGAAAAAGATTGTAGTTTTATGTCCAGCCCGTAGGAGTGACCCCAAATTTCAACCCTATAGTGACGGAAGCACTAAGGAATGTCTTTCTATTCATAAAAAAAGCAATGAAAGGGTCCCTGAGGCCAGGAAATTGTTAAGAAACACAATGCCTACATAGACCCTGCAGTGGGGCCCGAGGCAGCTCCTTTATCTGTGAACACACATTCAACGATGCAATCAAGTTCAGTGCCAACATGGGCAAATCAAAATGATTTCTCTTTTACTTTCATCTCTGATTAGCAAAAGTATAGAAGTCTTGGCATGTGTCTATATAAATATACTGGTGTCTACTATAGGAAGTCGACGGCATGAGGAGTAAGTGTTAGGGTTCACACAGGAGGGAAGTATGAAGCTTACATTTTTATGACGACAAGGGAAACAGAAACAGGGGAAGTTTTGCTTGGGAGGCTCTGAAAGAAGGGCAGGGCAAGATTCCATACAGACTTGTTTGCTGTAACATTCTAATATAGGACAGATTTGAAAGTAAGAGAAAAGAGTATGTTGTGGTGTGTGTGTTGTTTGTCCCAATAGAAAGTTTCTTGTAAAGTTAAATGTGAACAAATCAGACAACATTCTTCATCATAAGTGCTCTTTCTTTTGCAAGAAAGAGCACTTTGAGTCACTGTTTGATCCTTTGGGGTGAGTGAGGGCAGTCCTCTGTTTTCCACATTTCTGTCTAAAAAGTGACTTGAAAGATGTGAGAGATGCATGTGCAAACTAGTGATAGAACCATATCAGTGGTTTTAAGATGAGATAATATGAGATAAGAGAGTATTTATTCGTCCCACAGTGGGGCCATTTCAATGTTGCAGCGCACATACAGGACAGTAGTAGTGCTTTGTTTCTAGCTTGCTGCAACGTCAATTGTTTTGTAGTTTTTAAGTTATTGCAAGAGTTGCAGGAGAAAGAAACAAAGAGTGGCTAAACACATATGTTCATTAGAAGCTTGTCTCATTGATATAAACTGTACCTTTGGCCCATAAAAATAATACATATTTAAGAGTTCATAAAAACCTTCATGATGTTTCCATATGGAAACAGAAAAACTTAAAAGCATTATGAAGTTTCAGTTGTGTTGGTCCATGTTAGCACTGAGGATTCCAGGAAGGCAGACACACACAAGAGGAAGGGGTGTAGGTGGGACGAGGGGCGCAGGGCTGGGTCCACTGATAGCCGCTGTGTGGGAGGATATACAGCTGGAAATACTAAAGCAAAAAAGCAGGGTGGAGCTCCTTAGTCTGATTTGCTCAGAGCGTTTTATGCATTCACCGTAGGTTTTGGCTTTATGAGGGTTTGGGAAGGATAAAAAGATTCATAGAGATACAAAGTATTGGGCTATCTGCCAAATAACTACAATAAAAAGCAGACAGGGTTTTTGCGCAAAATCGTTGCCAAAGTTATTTATGTGCAAATTTACCCATTTTAAATATCCTGACATTTTTGCAGTGTCCAGCAAACAGGAAATAACATGAATAAAAGAACAACCAAATATTCATAACAAAATTCTGCCATTCACATGAAAAGCTAATGACTGTAAAATGGAGTATTTCCTGTTACACAGATGGTGAAGACCTGTATTCAGCAACATCGATGTTGGCTGACTGCTAATGAGCTGACCTCAAATTAAGTATCATTTTCAAAGGTCCAAATCCAATTACAATTACTCTGGTCAGGAGCTTTCTCTGGAGTTTTTGTGTGCAAATCTGAAAAATACATACACTACATTAATGTTTTACTGCTGTCACATCTTTGGATCAGCTTTTTCAGGGATAAAGAGAGGAGCATCCTCACTCAGCCAATCAGCTCAGAGAATGTAAAACATCAAATGTTTGCCAACAAGGTGAAGATTGCTGATTGTCAAACAAAATGTATCCAGCTTTAACCACCCTATCTTGTGAAGTTTGGGTTAGCATCAAAATAAAATGAAATGAATTCTTATTCCAATCATACATTATACTTCAGTGAAGGTGTGTTGTTTATGTTGTCCGTCAAAGAGCATGCACAACTGATGCATCTTTCCCTCACCCTAGTCACCATTGATAAAATATAAAACACATTCTGACAAAATGATGAGACCTGACAAGAACCTTCTTCTCACTTGGGGAAACAGATGCCATACTCTGGAATGTCAATCATTTTGGACCAAGTCAGGATCCAGTTCTCCGGAATGGAAGCCAAAGCGCTTACATAACTCCAGAGCTACACTCGGGTCACGGGGCAGCGTGTGATGGACAGCAACACACTCTCGAACGGAGCCAGCATTTCTCATCCATGTGAAATATTATTCAGGAGTCCTCTCACACTTTTCATCTGCGTCAAAATACTGAGCCAAGAATGATCAGTATGTTTGGAAGGCAAGCAGACGCAGATGTGTTTGGGCGAATTATAGATATTCTTTAGATTTACTCAAACGTGTCTTACTATTAATTGTATGGGCATTTCTACCAAAACAGGGACAGATGCATCCAGGATAAGTGTAGGCTCAAAGTAAATGCAGAAAGATATCTTCTTCATATTGATTAATACAAGACAGAAATATCTAGTCTTACCAAACATAAGAAAGGATATATAAACAAGATTACCAATGATGTCATATGCCTTCAAGGATAAACAATAGCATTAAAAAATACTTTACACCACAAAATGACTGAAATAGCAGGATAATCCCCGTGAATTTAAATTGTCTATAGCATTTAAAGACCTTAGCTGAAACAAATGAAGAACTGAACATAATTAAACATGCCCACTCAACCCTCACGTAAACATTTGACATCAGTGAGCTCTGTTTTTCTGCCTTAGTATAATGAACACAGCAACGTTGTTAATTGAATTAGAAAACGTCTGAACTATTGCATTCTTGTAATGAAGAGCCATGTGAATCGCTAATTGCCGTTTTGGGCTCTGAGCGGGTGGAGCCCAACTAATAAAAAGAAAAAAGTATGTAATTCAAGTACTTTCTTGCTCTCTGGACAGTTTAGTCCTATCACTTTTGCAAGTTCTTCTAACACTATGAATATGTTGTGGTCATAATCTCACAAGTCTCTTTCTGAGAAGATAAGAGAAGCTTTATTTGTTCCTCAGTGGGGAAATTTTGAGATGAGACAAACAAAATGTATTGGGAAACAAAAAGTATAAAAACATGCGCACAGGGCATAGCCTTTGAGTGTTTGAGAGGAATAGGAATGAGTTAGATGTATTGTCGTTAGTGATAATCAAGTACCCCGGCTTTATTTCGGGACTATACATACTGATCATTATTATTATTACTATTATCATATTATTATTTCTGTATTTATTTTTAATTAAAGACAACAACACAGACAAACACATCAACCTTCAACAAGAACACAACATGAAAAACACAAAAGTACAACCCCAAACAAAGCAAGCATAACACAAAGACAAGAATACAATACAAAATAAGAATAATAAAATAGGAGTTAAAAAGAAAAAGTACTTATTTGAACCATTTAAATGAATGCTCCTGCTCTTACCTTCACACCATGGGTTGAACAGCATCACAATATTCTTGGGTGAGTTGTAGGAGGTGGGTTCTCCCTTCAGTGAGCCGGTGACCACAGTGAGCCCGTACAGACCCACCACAGCAGTCGCCGGAGAGTTGACCGACAGCTTGACGGTGTTATCGGCCTGCTCCACGACTTTGGCCTCCCAGCGCTCGTCCTCCAGGTGCTTCACCAAGGGGATGATGACATGAGTGCCTTTAGACACCAGCGGCAGCCCCCCTGCAGCAGACGGAGCAGCGGTCACTCTACAGGTCAGGTGAAAACTCCCAAAGTAGTGACAGCAACAGAAAACATGCCACCGGTAAAAACATAAAGCATAAAAATAGTAAACCGTGTATTTTTAAAGCAGACACAAACTGTACATTGGGCTCAGAAAAATCCCAAGTTCTTTTGCCCAGAGGTAAGCTTGTTTTATTTTATATATTTGTCGAGTGCACTCTGAGTTCTTTTGCACTTGTATTTCAATATGGTTTAACTGAAATAAACTGAATCTGTGGTGGCAAAACTAGTCTTAGGAAATTAAATATAGATTTTAGTATTACAACTTCAAGTAAAAGTATTCAAGTAATTCTTGTACTTCAGGGGAAATAGTATGCATTATTTTTGGCCAATCAAAATTATAATGGGAATATTAATTTGTCATTAATAGTTTCAGAATGTGAAAGATTCCCACACACTGTCTTTTGCCTTTAGCAAAAATAATACATTATTTTTAATTTGCAAGTACGACGGTGTGTAGGAATCTTTTTTTCTGTCACATTAGGCTATCCAGGCCTCTCCTCCTACGCACCCGATCTGTAGGTATTGATGTGCAAATCCCAACTGCGGTCATCTTTCAGAATGTGAAATAGTATATCATAAAAATATACGCTTTAGTATGTACATTCTGATTATAAGTAAGGAGTAAAAGTAAAAAGGTTGGCAGTAAAATAATTATTTAAGTGCTCAAAGTACTAAGAAAAACTACTAAAGTAAATTACTTAGCTGCACTTTTAATAACACCACAAAGTTCTTACTACTACAACAACAAAAACACCTCAAGTACATAAAGTCATAGAGTTATGTTTAAAATCACAATATTCAGACAATAGTTTGGCCAACGAACGGAAATATCACTATCATTTGAAAGATTACAGTCTGTACCATGATACTGAATATTCAAATTTTGCTTTTCTTACAAACTTTTCCCCCTGATTTCCTCTTGGAACAATTTCCTCTGATTACTATGTTTAAGAAGTTTTGGCCAGAGTTATAAAAGAAAATGCTACTTCTTTTGTTTGTTGAAGTTATTGAAGCTTGAAGTTATGTTTGAGTCATAGTCACGGCTGTAAAAGAATCTCTTCTCACATTGTCATTCATCACTAACAACCTGCTCAGCCCACACAGGGTGAATCCAAATGAGAACTGACACACACCTTTGCTTAGTTTGTTTTAGAAAAGTAATTGAGACGGTTCAAGCTGCAAGTAGCGATATTTTTCCTTATTGATAAGCAATTTGCAAACACGGTCGTATGGGTTTATTTATGACGAGGCGAATTCCAATTCCCATTGAACAGGAAGCCACAAAAGCATGACAGTCCTTCGTGGTTTGTCAGAATAAACAATGAGATTTTTCGAGCCTGGAGGTATTCATTATTGATTAATTCCTCAAGCATTTCACTTGCAATTTTCTTTTGTCGAGCAAGAATGAGCTCCCCACCCTGTATGTGAAGAATCTGAAGTGAAAAAGGAGCTCTTGTCTGATGACGGCATAACTGCATAATCCCATGAGGAGTTGTAGTTGCGGTTCTGTAAATACCAGAGGAAGGTATCTGGTGCAGCGTCTGGAAACTATTAACACTGAGGAGGACTGTGGCAGGAATCCAGAACTTGTGCTGCAGCCGCGATCGCCGGCTCGCAGCTTCGTTTGAACGCACTGCACTTGGAATTTGACCACGATTCCCACACAAACTATGGGAAGCTCTCTCGTGCATGGTACCAATTGGATAACTATAGCAGTGTATGATAGCACTGGGAATTATAGTACTAGCATAGTTTACATCATTATGACTGTTTCGATACTTTTTCACATTGAAGCGTTCATTTAGTTAGAGTCTTTTTGAGTTTTTAACAATGTTACAAAGTTCCCTCATTAAAACTTACCTGCAGTAGGCAAACACATCTTCAAACCTTGACATGGACAAAAACTATTTGAGCAAAGACCAAAGTATTGCCTCCAAATTAGTTCTGGGACTTTTCTCCAGTCAAATTATGTTCTTTACGGTTTCATTGTTAGAAAAACTTCCCACTTGTAAGATAACACTTTATTGATCTGACAATGAGAAGTCTAAATATCAGTAGATGGTTTCTTTACTCAAGATTATTTACTTCCATGACACAATGTTCATCTATATATTTTCTCATTCATAAACTATTTTAGATTCTTAAATGTCAAAGTCAATATTCTCAAGATTTTAACATCACATTTGTTTCTGTGATATCTGTTTATGAACCGAAATCGATATATATATACAGTACATATATTTACAAACTTCCCAAAAAGCATAGACTAATTTGAAATAGACTTGACATATAGTTGTTTGACAATATTATTAAGTTGTAATATACTTAATTAAAGCCATTAACAACATTGAGCTTCAAAATATGCAATAGTGTCACAATTGTCAAAGATCAAACCAATCAATGTTTTTCAGGATGACCAAAAAATATAACTGATGCCATAGTGATTGTGTGCCATAGTGACCAACTAAAACAAAATAGTACATTCATTAAATGGGTAAAAGTGTTGAAGAGACAAGAGCAAAAACCAGGAATGAACCAAATATGTAATGAATAAAACGAAACATGCAAAACCAATACCTGTTTTGAGCTCGAGGTGTAGCTTGTCTGTGTCTGCGCTGAAAGGCCGGTTGAGCTCCACTTGTATCTGGAAAGTCTGGCCTCTGCGGATGATCAGCTCGTCTCCATAGAACTCGTCTGTGTGGTGCTCTGTCCTGTTCTGGCTGGTTTTAGAGCTCAGCAGGTCCACAGAGCACACAGACACCTTCAACTCTGCAAAAACGAGTGAGCAGCAAAGTGTTAGGGCCAAGAAGAGAATCCTTTGATCCCATTGATCTATTCATCATATACCAGATCATACATCTATATCTTCTCTATCTCACGGACTGTTGAGCACTACAC
>JAPMNZ010943636.1:0-20163 GCA_029875035.1 Pomatoschistus microps | reverse complement strand
ACCTTCAAGTGTGTGGAAGAGGGTGTTCTAGTTCACCGGGACTCTAATGAAACCATCCCCAATGACAACCCTAATGGTGGTAGTATCATGCTGTGGGGCTGTTTTTGTTTGGCAGGGACAGGGAAGGGAATGTTGTTAGACTGACCCACTCAAAGCCCAGATCCAAATCAAATCAAGAAACTGTGACACGATCTAAACTAGGGCTGCACAATATATTGAAAAAATGTCGTTATCGCAATATTGGTGCGTGCAAAATCCATATCGACAAAATGCGCTATAATTATCTTATTTATTTATTTATTTAAGACAACAAAGCAGACAGACACATCAACATTCAACAAGAACAACAAACAAACAAAAAAGTATATAATTATATGCTAAATACTAAACGCTCTAATTTCCAAAATTGTGCAGCCCGAATCCAAACATTGTTGTTCCCAAACTCTGTCCATCCAAAGTGACAGAGTTTGAGCTGGTTTGCAAGAGTGGGTAAAACAGTCCAAGATGGTCAACGCTATAGAGACATACCCCGAAATACAGACATTCATTTTTTACCAATGTGCAGGTTGTGCACCACAGCACGAGAACTAAATCATTATGTTTATTTTTGCAAATGTATACTTCCTGTTTGCTAATGTTATTAGAAGGGTTAGAGTAAGTACAGTGTTATATTATTGATAACGGCAGACAAAGAAATATCCCCTGGAATTGACAGGGGATATTTTTGCTTATGTGAACACAATTGAAAACTTTCAGTTTGTTTTCAGTTAAAACTGTACTTCCCTTGTTACATTTCTTTTCCTGTAACGTACCTTCCATTTCCTTCATTTCGTCTTTCTCAGATTTGAGTGCTTCTGGTAGGGGCAAAGGGGCAGGAGTGGGGGGTTTGACCAGCTCCACTTTATCTGTGACGTCATATGAGGTGCTGGCCTGCTTTTTGAAACAACATGGACACATCTTCTTGAACCAGCGCCGACAGCCTCCTTCCTCTGGCTTCTTCTCATCTTTGTGGATGGACAGTTCCACACGGGTCGGGGGCGCTGCCCCTGGGAACCGCCCCACGTCCGCTGTGCTCCTGACCGTCAGACGCTCTCCTGGCATCCTGAGGAAATGATATACAGTGTTTTGTTCTGCAGTTTACAGCTGCAACATTCGCTTCAAAAATCCATTGCTTGATGTTCAGTAAAAATGTACATCAGTCAGTAAGTCTTGAAAAAAATAGTCCAAAGTGTAGGTCCTGTCTCAACATCACATGTTTAGACTCTAAAGTTAAACATAACCTTTTGACCTTTCAAAATAAACCACATCCTCATTTTTGTAAATGGAAACAGAAGAAATATTTTGTTCACTCTCCTTGCTCCCACAATTACCACATTCCAGGATTGCACTTGAATGGGTCATCAGACTTTCTCAAAGCATTCTGGGACTTTTTCTGTGGTACCCATGATTCAAGTAAGCTGTTTCTATAGGAACTAAGTTAGCACGACATTGAAATAAACAACACAATGTGAGACTCAGAAATCATCTTCTAATAAAAGTGTAATTTTAATTACAGTCTATTAATGGTAAATTAGAATGTGTCCACACACAATATACACACATCAAAAGTTTGGTATGTATGTGTGTGTGTGTGTCAGAGGCATGTTTCTCTATGCACTGGATGCTATTTCATGTAGATTTCTGTTGTTATCATGTGAATTCTTTGTATGATGAGAGGAAAAAACAAGTTTGGCTTAGATCCTCGTTTTTTTGTGGATAACCAATTCCCAGTTCAAACTTTACATGATGTACATGTGCAGAGTCAGTAATTAACTCGTTGACGTAAAATGCCACTGTCTGTGTGGCACACGCTGCTCATGAAACTCTTATTAAAGCACTATAAAAGACATGGGTGCCTAAAGACATCCTACGTCAGCAGAAAATGTTGAACAATCACCGTATCATAATTCTCGGTTTCGTAAAGACCTGTTATGTTCCTGCACGGACTGGTGTGAAAGACAAGTCGAGATGAGCCTGATTTTGTAAAAAAGATAAATTATATATGAATTCTTCTGAGTATACATAATCTCCCAAACAGCTGGAGAGGGGAGGAACATTGACTACCCTGTGCTCATGATACCCGCAGAAATCATGATTTAATGGCCATTTTTTCTGAAAATATACAGAATAAGAGATATTTTTCCCCTCATTGTTGGGTTGTTGGTCGTCTTGGTAAACTTTGGGATGCTCTCGTTTTTGGGGTTTCTGTTGGCATTATGATTTAAAAAGATTAAACAAAGTATGTGCATCTGTAAACTTATGAAGACAGTTGTATAGTGACTGGAATGACCAAGGGGAATTCCTTTGCAGGGATGATTTTATACAGAGTAAATAGCTAATAAAGCAATAATAACTGTTATGACAGACACAATGGTCAGCTGTGTCTGTTGCATCAACAAGTTGAGACCACCCAACACTCATCACTGTTTGACCTCACCCACCCTGACTCTTTATTAATACATAAAGAATAAGTATACGGTGCATGTTGCCATTTTCAACCAATTAACTGAGGAATTGCTTGGCTCCTAGAATGTGCTTGCAGTTAAAGCTGGGGTACCAAACTTTTGAATTGGTGAATAACAACAAACAGAAGTCTTGCAAAAGTCAAATGTTGGGAACAAATCAGACCACAGTATACAGTTGTCATCTTATTTGAAAATATTTGCATAATTGTAACAAAGAGCCCTGTGATTATTTTATATGAGGGAATTTTACACTTTTCTGTCTGGAAACTCTGATCTAAAGCTGTGACAGAACAACAAGTGGGGGACTTGTTTGCATAGTTCCATGTGGTTTGAAAGTATATATTAAAATAGAAATTAATTAGTAAATACCTAATGAAACACCACACATTATGAAACTAGGGCCAATACTGCTGCTTGATTGTATATTTTTGTATATATATTTGCATGTGTGGAAACAATAGTTTTACAGAAGGTCATGAAAACTAAGGAATGTAAATATTGCAAATACTTATGAATGTAAAATTTCTGCTCAAATGACTAAAATCAATCAATCAATCAAAGTTAGACAGCCCAGCTATAAAAATGTCCATCTACGGTAATAGAAACAAAACTGGCTAAATTTAAGTCTATTCAAGAAGCCCCCGTGCATTATACAAGGATCACGGACTTATAATAGAAACATTGGGTGGAAAAAATGTTCAAATGCACCCTTTCATTCCCTTATTAAAGGCTGGTTATCTTCCACGTGCACCTTCGAGAGGCTGCAGATTTGCCAATTAGTGTCATCCACTGAACCCATGAAAAGCCATTCCCCCACAACACCTCTCCGCCTCCTGTTCCTGCTCACACACTCATGCACAAACTCAAATGGAGTCACCAGTCAGGCTTGAAATTGTTGCTTCTTCATCTTTTTTTCTTCTTCTCACCTCTTTATCAGTACCACATGTACAACTTCTGCTGTTCTTTAGTCTCACTGCTTTTTCGAACGTGTTTTTCAGCGGTGTTGATGTTGGCGGCTGCTGCATCCTGAGATAAGTCTGTTTTCACCAAAATGATAATTAACGTGGCTATTTTCCTTTTGGAGAAAACATCATAATAACTGAGGGGCCGCTGTGCTTATTTAACAAACAAAAATACAGCTCGAAAAGTTTGCTCGTACAAAAGAGACTTAAAATGGAATGAACTGTCAGTGCTGTTCTCAAACAGTGGTACCCGTAGAAGAAGTGGGAAGAAATATTGCAATATTTGAATGTTGAGAAATGTTTAAAATTGCAGACAATTATTCAATAATTTAATAACATCCCTAGTATCCTTTGCCAAAACATTATATTGTATTTCTAGCACACACGTTGATACTGTATGAATGAGGTTATAATAATGATAATTGTTAATTGAGTATTTGAGTATTTCACAAAAAAGATCAGACAAAGTGCAGCAAACCGGAACTGAATAAAAACTAGATGAAATTAAGTAATAGTGCATAAAACAAGAAGAATATAAGTTTACGCCATTAAAAAAACAATGTCTTTTACATGTTTTTAGCAGAGTTTTAACAAAGATTACATGTTGTTTCAAGATAATTAAAAAAATCAATGCAGTTTCAGTTCAATTCAATTACTCTTAAGTTGTTGCCAATACCAATAGTACTCAACTTGAATGCAACACGTTCTGGCTCAGAGTTGGCTTGTATGCAGAATGAAAAGATGGACCATCCCTGTCCTAGCAACAACTTTTGGGAACTACACTTAAAAGTTCTAACTGGATACAATTAGCAGCTGGAGAATAAAAATAAAGGCCACACTTACTTTTCGTCTTTCCTCTTATTCCTTGCACTTCACAGTATATGCCTCTTATGTAAACTGTTTAGTCCCTGTTCTTTGGTTATTGATAGCTCTTATATGGCAGAGAGGGAATGCAACGCCCCTCTTGCCTCGTCTGTCCCACCCTTTTAAAGTTTCCCACTCCCACACGGCACATCAACCCCATGAGCGCCACTTGTAGCGTAAGAGAGGGAACTAATAATGGCTGAATCACAGACCAGAAAGTAGAGAGTGTTACGCAACATTCTCTGACCCTGATTTTCCAATTCAGGAAGGGAGTGGAGGATGGTAGATAAAAAAAGCAAAGATATGGGTGAAGTCAAAAATTTGAAAGGTGAAAGGGATATGAGCTAAGATTATACTAAACTGACTTTCAACCTCTGCTTTACTTGCTCATAACTTCCCAGAAAGCATTGCATCAGAGATCACAGAATGACATACACCTAGGCATTTGAAAAGTGATTGCTCTTTGTTATAACGTGTTGCCGGTAATCAAGTTCAACCGTGAAAAATCAACGCTTCATTGTGTTTTTCGAGCAGATTTACATTACGTTTATTTTTTGTACATTCTTTAACAGTTATAGCTACTTGCTTTCAATCACGGATGCTTCAGTTTCAAGAGACTAAATTATGCAGTTTAGACATACCTGGTGCAGTATCCTTGTGTATCCTAGCTTCATCTTGACGTTTTTGTTCGAGACAAGGACAAGGATCTCTGCGAAAAGAAAAAAAAAAGACACCTTAACATCCCTTTGTCATAATTTGGGGATGTTTATTTGGTGCATGCATTAAATTCTTGGCTGGCAGGACTATTTGTATTCCGAAAGCACCATTCATTGCTGGCCTGACACCATCGTGATAAATGACACAGATCGCGTTTGCGGCTTGTGGCGAGCGCTGGACGAGAAAGGAAACGCAAAGGTGACTTGGGTTCAACAAAGTATGAGAGTATAACAGATGGGTTTGTGTCCTGGGTCCAGCTCAGTCTGGGGGAATCCAAACTGCCCATTCGACCAGGGAGGAGGACATGTTTAAGAGCAGAAACGGCGGGTAAGGGATCTATACCGTTTCTATACAGCTGCCTGGCTTCCCACAAATGTTTCCCTGTGATTCATATTAGTAGTCCAAACACCCCTATAACGTTTCCAGGATCCACCTTTTGTCAATTTAGCATTGAAAGTCTGAAAAAATCTGCTAGTAAGATGTTAATATGGGCCATCATGATATATTACACGTCATTTTAAAACTAATTCATGGGCCCAATTTAATTACAAACACTGACCCCTAAATGCAATTCATACAAACACTTAATATAACAATACTCTTTAAGGCTGTAATATCGAGGTTTGGTGAAATTCAGGCATGTACCACACTCATTATTCTGGACAAAAGTCAAGTTGGAAAAAATAATAATAGTGAAAATATGTACAAAATGTGAAAAATACTAATCAATTAAAACAGATACAAAATATGACCAAAAGCATCTTGTGGTACGTGAATGTTACCCGTGCACCCCCCTGTGTCCCTCCAGGCCATGTCCCTGTGGCCCTGGGGGTACACAGGGCAGTGAAGAGTGGAAAACAACTCACTGTGGCTATTAAATAATGTCTGGCATTATTTAAGAACCACAGTGAGTTGTTTTCATGCAATTACTTACTTTCATCAGCAAGTATTAAGTAATGCATTTATTTACTTACTACAAATTCAAGATAGATTGTGGTCATTGGGAGAAAGAATGTAACCTCACTAAAACATGTTCTTCTCCCAAATAGCTGATTCTCTAATGATTACCAGATAAGCAGCTAGGAGCCGTTTGGGAGTGGAAAGTTTGTTCAGATCAATATTATGATTCACAAAAGTCCCGTACATTGACATCACAGTGTGTGATGAAATGTGTCTGACGAGTACCTGACTTCACTGAGACTTGATCAACAGCAGAATGCATCTGCAGCAGCTTGCACTGTGGGGTTGAGTCAGGATCTGCAGTTGCTCTGGAGATTAACACAAACAAAGCCAAGAAGGAGAACGTCATTTATCTGTGCTCTCTCACACATACAAAGTCAGCCCAGATCCTGGAATGTGTATTCAAGAAGCCACTGTATAGAAGATAATGGTAATATTGTTTGTCTCCTGGAAGAAAAAGAGCATACTATTGTTGTTTCTTATGTTTCTGCTGCCTTCAAGCCCTAGAAATGTATAGGTTTATAGAAAATAAAGTGGAGCCCTGACATTTATAAGACTTAGAGGAATACTCAAATCCAAAACATGAATTAAAAAAGAAAAATTTTAGAGAAAATTAAGGTCAGTTACCTTTAATTGTTTTGTCTGTGTCCTGGATTCAGCTCATGTCGCAATAACACAGAGGTAAAATACTGCCCCCTGGTGGGAGATAAGATACCATACTAATCACTTAAGTAGTATAGTAAGTATTAGTATATCGAAAACATTCTGTAGATATAACGCTAGCTAACTATGGAGCATTTGTGTCACTTTGCGTGTGTATTTTTTGCGTGTACTCGTGTAATTCTTCGGAAAAACACGACTAAAAAGAGATAATGCAGGTAAGTGAACCACAGCACTGAAGCAAAACTATAGCTCTAAATGTAAGTAAGTGAAAGGGAACATTTGGCGATACTCACTGTAAATTCCTTAGGCAGTTTATTGCTACATCAAACATTAATCAAACACAGCGTTCATCCAACATACGTCATCAACGTGCGCCACCCCTCGCTCTCCTCCCATGTCTCCTCCACGCTCACATGTGAGTAAACAGTTTGGTCAGATTATTATTCTCTGTAGTTGGGATTAGATGGTTTTTAAATGTGACATCATGATGTATTTCGATTTCACTACATTTGAACTCATTCACCCTCATGTAACGTCTATGCCAAAGCTTGGACTACAACTCACGACTACCTCAACCACTGATCATCTTAATTCCCTGAGAGCATGAAAACAAATATCAAACTATTTCATCATCATTGTTCAGTAGTGATTTTCAAGATATTGGCTTCTAATAGCGTTTCCTTTGCACCTGTTTTGGTTCTTTGTTTAGGTTGACATCATTGTACACCCTTGATGGGAATAATGGTAGAAATGGACGAGAAGAAGGGCGAGAATAAGCGAAAACACGCTGGAGAAAGTACAGATGCAAGACCAAAGAAGAGGAAAGATGGGGAGGATGGAGGAGGCAAGCGCCTGGATCCAACCAGTGTGGGCTACTTCCGCAGAGTGGACGACAGGCTGAAGGAGAGCTTTGAAGATGATGAAATGAAGGGTAAGACTTGTGTATCTCTTCTGCAACATACAACAGCCTCCAATAATAATAATAATAATAATGATACAGATACCTAAGATGGTAATATATCCATTCACTGATTCACTGAAGTATATTGTTTATTACACTAAACTTTTATAATTAATATAAGTAATACCATGCTGTTTGGGTTATAATGTTGCTATTATATGTCTGGAACTACTGGTTTGTGCTGTCATGAATTAACTTTAAACTTACCATGCTATTACTGGCCAAATCATTCAACAAAGGTTTGAGTCAGTCATTGATTATTCTTCAATGACTGACGAACAATCCTTTATCTTTTATGGCCTCTTCTTTCTTACAAATGGAGGGATCCTGTTGCAGTTTTCTTTCTAAACAATGAAGTTTTAGCTTTAGCACTGTAGTGTTTTAACGAAATTGATCAATATCTGCTATGATTAACATTAACTACTTCTGTATTGCACTTGAATCAGTGATTTAATGTAGTTTCAATAGTAATACTAATCGTAATCATTTTTTGAGGAAATCGATTGTTCATCAGAGTTAGTTATTGTGCCAGGCCTACGTAGTATAGATTTACTTGTATGTACATCTCCCCTAAGTTGACAACAGGTAAAAAAATGCATGTGTATTAATTTAGTAACATGACACATTATAACCCTATTCACTCTTTTTCAATTTTGTTTTCCTCTGCACAGAAATGTTTGTGGAGAATGTTCTCTCTGAAGTCAAAGGACAAGCTGCCCTCGTGGCCTCGGACAGCACTGCCAGCATCACTCTGCAGCATCTGCTCCCTCTCTGTAGGCTGGATCAGGTGGCTGAATTGCTGAAGGAAATGGCTGGAGAAACGGGATCAGACATCAAAACTGTTGCATGCAGTCACTGCTCGAGCCACGTGGTAGAAAGTGCAATCCGACAGATGTCACGTTGGTCAGGTTTGTTTATATAACTCTATCCCCAAGCTGCTACAGAGTTTTTCTGTCCATCCAACATAAGTAATTAGAATAAAGAAGAGCACAGTAGTAGCATCCCCATTATTTTGCTGTAGCCCTGTCAACGTCACCTTTATTTAGATATCACATTTACAACAACACCAGCTGCCCCAAGTGCTTCACATGCAAAAAGATTATAAACTTTATAAAGAGCAAACAAATGGGTCTCTGATGTACAAAGATAGACTTTTCCAAAGTTTGGGGGCAGCCTTAGTAAAGACTCCTTGAGGTTTAAGTTGGGACCTGGGGACATTCGACTAAAGCTGGTTATCTGACCTCACTGATCTGACAGGAACATAAAAAAAGATAGCAGCTCTGTCAGATATACAAGGGGCTAAACCATTTCAGCATCAGAATCTTCAAATCAATCCTAAATCTGACAGCGAGCCAGTGAAGGGAGGCCCGCACAGGGGTATTGTGCTCTCTCTTATGTGTCCCTGTGAGCAAGCGAGCAGAAGAATTTTGGACTTGCTAAAGGCGCTTTAGTGAACTCAGGTCCAGACTCCAATACAGTGAGTTGCATTAATCTAACCTTGAAGAAATAAAAAGGTGACTATCTCGCTCAAAGTCAGTGGGAGGAAAAATAGAAAAAAAGTAGAGCAGAGTAGTGTAGTAAGAATTTATTTCAAACGCTCTGCAAAAGAAAACAATATAAACAACAGTAATATATATCTTATCTTTCTTTCATTTTGATATTATTTATATTTGATCCAGAGTCTTCAGAATCAGAGGAGGGAGACAGCAGCGGGCCTCTGGAGACGCAGGTGCTGTGTCTCAGTCGTGTGGTGCGAGAAAACTGCGCCGAGTTCATCAAACATCTTCACGGGACACACGTCGTCCGCACGCTTCTCCACGTGATGGCGGGCTGCCTCGGACCTCCGCACAACACAGCTCAACCCGGTACTCTTCAAACTAATGTCCATGCTTATTCGTAATGAACAATTTACAACTTCAAAAGGCCCGCATTGCCATTCACTCAAGTGCGTACCAATATTTGGAAAACATGCATTCACCGCATGAATATTATAAAAAGTTTGTAGTTTTGTCTGTATTATTACATACTGTACATGACCAAATACTCCGGCAAAAGTGGTCAATTTTTTTTTGTCTGTGTGTATCTGTTTGCAGCGCCTAAAGATCGTCGTGTCATCCCACAGCTCACAGATTTTGAAATACCCACTTCTTTTTGGTATGAATTAAAGGAGCTCTCGGAAAGTCTTATGGCGAACGTTAACTGTGAGTAAATAATCAGAATATGATCTGAATATTTTGGTCAGCAATGAGGTCCTATTTGTGTCAATATTTAGATATTTATTGAATTAATAGAGGCACTAATGACATATTTGGGTGGTTTCCCAGTGAGTGTGACACACGCTGTTGCCAGTGCAGTATTTCAGACCATGTTGACCGTTTGTCACCGAAAACGTCCCAAACTGTGTAAGCAGCTCCTGAAACGCATCGTGGAGTTTCTGTCGGGTTGCAGCTCAGCACCAGGAGTCAGGTCAGCCATGCTTTTCATGTAGACAACACACAGAATCCTTCATCTGTCCGTCAAATGCGTTTTCTTTGTTTTCAGCCCACTTCTAGTTTTCCTAAAAGACCAAGCCGCCAGTCGCCTTGTTGAAAGAGTCATAGAGCTGTCCCCTAAAGTATTGCTGCGAGACATCTATAAAAATCACCTTGAATCTCACCTGGTTGACCTCGCTCTTCATCCCATTGCCAATTTTGTCATTCAGCGACTCACCGCAGCGACGGCAAAATACACAATGGTGCGTCAAATTCCTTTTATATTTTTTTGGACAGTATGTAGTGTTGTATTTTGGAAACAGTATCTTAGTCACACTTAATGAGATGGTGATGGCCGGAGGGTGCACCAGGTCCCACTTCTGTCGTCTCTGTGTGTGGAGTGAATGGAAATTACACCAAATAGGTTGCGTTCATGTTGCAGAATTCTATTTAAGTTGGAGGGCAGGTGCCAATACGACTCTGAGAATGGAGCAATCTTTAAAAGAAATGTCCAAATGTTTTCCCAGGCCCAGATCATTATTTGATAGTGATGGATGGATGGAGTTTCACAAACTTATCATATTCTTATGACTGAAAGTTCTTTTTACTGACCATTATCCTGCATGTTTTTGAATATTGTCACCACTACAAGACACCTTTTATGAGATCATAGTTGACATTCACTAAGAAACAAGATGCCAAGCTGTTTTTGTCTCATCTGGATTGGCCCATAAACTACAGAGAAATTACCTTTTTTGCAACTGCCCTCCGCTACAATGTTAAAATCTTGGAATGTTGTGATGTCACATGATTGCAACCTATTGTTAATAGCTTTAGCAATGTATAAAAAGCATATTTACTAACTTTTATAAGATTATGGGGCGATGAGTTATTTAAATGGATGCTTTGGAGCTTGTGACGCTCTTCTTGAAGCAAAGTGCTTTGAAGCAAAGTGCTTTGAAGCAAAGTGCTGCCGCGTGTGTCACAACAGTCGATCAGGTGACCAAAGTGTCAAAGGCTCAGTGTGGGCCGTGGTATCATTTTATCTGAATAGGGTATTGCTGTTTAATCTCCAGCATGGGCAAGGGGACACCCGCAGCACTGATTAATGGTGTAACTTACTATGTTTTTGTAATGAAACAAAGCAATGCATTAGTCCAGTTGCTAGAAGCTGTAATGAATGACATTTGTCCATCAAATGTCAGTGTTTCTAACCAGACCCATGCAGCTTTGAAGCAGTTGCGATACAATTGCATGAAAAGCCTCAATGCTTCACAAAGCTCCATAACCCATCACTAGTATCATGAGTATTTAGACTTTTTATAGTGAATGAGCCAAAACTGCAGCAATAGCAACAGCAGTACAGAGTGACAGTTAACTTGTGCTTTTTTCCCCCAGTTTGTAAAACTGTTTGATGAGCTGGTGGAGGGAGTGGAGGCGATCTTGGCTTCGAATCACATGGGGGTGATTGTTCAGATGGCTGAAAGCTGTGCGGAGAGCGGCGAGAGGCAGGATGAACTGATGCGCTGTCTGCTGAGTGTAAACCTCCCAGCGCTTTATTAACTTTCACTACGACTGATTATGTCCTGTGTGCTTAAAGCTGTCACTTGTCATCCTCAGGCGTTCCACTGCGATGAGCCGGGTTCTCGACACACCAGCTGCCTCCCTCTCTTCCTCTCGCTGCTCACTTATGAAGTGTACTACCAGTCAGACACAGCAGAGGGCGGCATTGACCCACAGGTGCACTCCTGGATTTATTCTCTTAAGTTTTTCTTAATGCCCTCATTTAATTAACCTGAAAATGTATAAACGCTGCTACTGGATAAATCATGTAGTATTATAGTCATTTTTAGGGCCAGCATTCAAATGTCTGCTTTCTTCTTATCCAATTTCATCATTGAACAAACATGTTATTCCAGAAAGAGAAAAAAAATCGCTGAAAAGTGAAAACTGCAATTTATAAAAATACATGTCTGAGGGACCTGTTACCTTTTTTTAAATACAAATCCTTAAAAAATAGATGAGAGAAGTCTAAGCCTGTATGTTTTAATCAAGGGCCATTCACTAATCCACTGTTTTTTTTTGTTTCTCTTGAAAGTTATAACATCTCTTTCTATGTTGTATGGCCTAGTCCCTGAAGACCGTTGTAATCGTTTTGTGTTTCAACTAAAAACTATATATATATATATATATATATATGTATTTTTTTTCCAACTCCTGATGCACCATTTTTCTTATTTTCTATCTAGAATTAAACTTATCTTAATATTGATATTATCCCTATATCTCTATTGTTGGTCTTCCCTTTATATCAGTACATCACAGGGCTCTTCTATCTTCGCCATTCTCTTTTGCATCCCTGACTTCTAATATCTGTGTTCTCCAAAGTGAGTTTGAGATTTTTTATAAATCTAATTATAAATGAATGAAACGGAAAATGTTCTTTCCTTTGTTCTAGGTCCCACTAAAGACCTCTGTGATGTGTTATCATGGGTCCAGACTTCTCCAGGCGCTGTGTAAATTCAAGGAGCGGTCTCTCCTCCTCAGCAGCCTGCGCACACTGAGCCCGGATGACCTCCTGACCCTGGCCACTGGATCTGTGGGCAGCCACGTCCTTCAGGCGCTCATCACCTCCTCCAGTGACAAAGGCCGGGGCAAGATCCTCAAGAGACTGCAGGTAACACAAACACACGTCCAAAGTTAAACTCACTTAAAGGTATACAGGAGGATATTCCCAAATGTTGACGAGCACGTATCACCAGAATGATTGACAATGAGGGGGACCAATATCGATTTTGATCCACCTGGAAGTAGAAAATCCTCCAATATACCTTTAAAGTTGACTTTAGTGGTGCCACCTGCATGTGAAAGCCTGGACCCGCAACATTGAATTTTGAATCCATGTAACTAGTTGCCCAAAGTGTCAAATAGTGACTCAATAGGGCTCTTTCTTACAATTATACAAAAGAAAACTTTAACTTCTACAAGACTCTCTGTTGGGACTAGTGAAAGACGACATGTGTAACCAGGTCCCCACTAAAACTTTAGAATCTCTTTGTAACTTTGATTTATGGTCTGGAGACATTAAGACATAAGCAATTACATAATTCTTACCTTTGTTGGTGGTGGACCCCTTAACAGAAAAGTTGCACAAAATAACTGCACTTCTATGAACTTGGAATGATGACAACGCTGCTTTTGTTCATTCCTTCAAAAAGTGTCTTGTCTTTCGAGTTTATTTATGTTGATAATATTATTTCTGACCTTGCAGCGCTAACTCTTACTTTTTCTTGCCCTTATAACATCTGAAAACATTTAGACGGAAAGTGCCTGGAGTACAAATGTCCTTGAGCTCTTTTAATCTATTAGTTTTCCCTTACGTGACTCACACACACACGCACACGCGCACACGCACACGCACACGCACACGCACACGCACACGCACACACACACACACACACACACACAGAGACGTAATAATGTGTGTGCGTGTGTGTCTGTGTGTGAGAGAGATATGGTTTCTGTTTCGATCTCACCTTGCCTTCAGCAGTTCCCCTTAAAATGAACTTTGCTCATTTTTGTTTGTTTTTGTTGCACTTCCAGGGTCAGTTTGTGCCAATGGCTTGCTCCAGGTCGGGCAGTCGGACATTAGAGGCTATTTGGAACAGTGCTTCTGTCACACATAGGCAAAGCATAGCAGAAGAACTGGGTAATGCATATAAATATTATATTGTATAGTTATTGCTCCCAAAGTTCAGAACTTGGCCTCTGAAATGTTTGTTTTTAAATTTCCCTTCAGCTCCGAGCGAGAACCAGCTGCGGTCGGATCAGTTTGCTCGACACGTCTGGGCAAAGTTTGCCCTTTCCCACTTCAGCCACCGCAGAACTCACTGGCTGGAAATACAGAGCGGAGAGTCCAAGAAGCGCAAAATGTTCAGTGATATACTCGAATAAATGTTCTCTCATGCAGGGGCCGATTTGAATGGTTATATTTTTAGAGTGTGTGTGAATGTGAGAACAGGTATCAGTTTGGGGTTGATGTTTTCTCACAACATACAATAAGATGAAGATACTATTCAAAGTTCAATATTTCTTGATTTCATTTGTTATTATTGTTGGCAGTTTTTAATCAATAATTAGCATATTCCATACATGATGTTGACAGTGTACATAGTGTGGGAACTGGTGGAAATGAGTAAATGCTGTGTTTTTAACACGTCATGTTAAAACATGGCTCGAGCTGCCAAAACCTCTGCTATACTTGTTTTGATTAAACCTTTGATACAAGAGTTGTTGTGACTAAATCTGTTTCAAAAGTGTCACGTTTCCCAGTGGAGGGTGAAGATAAACAAATTAAAGCTGTGGGGAAACATTTGCTGCGATTTCCGGTCATACCTATTGTAGCAGGAGGCGTGTCAGCGGTGGGACCCTGGGAAAGCATTGATCATGAATTGATTAGAAGAGAGCCATCTTTATCTCAGCGGTCGCTTCTCGCCTTTCTTTGTGGGATGGACAACAAAGGCCCATGCCCAAAGGGAAACTGGTACTTTGAATTAATTTGCACTTTGAAATTGTCTTCATACAAAGACAATTAGATTTTAAAATCGCTGCAAGTCTGTCATAGCAAAAATCTTGGAGAAGCATGGTCTCGAGTGCCTGGTCGCTGTTGATGGGTTTATCACAAGGCCCTCGTGAGTATTTAGCACATTGTGCTCTGTGGCTTACAAATATTCATTCAGCATAACCTCGTTCAATAGATCTTGTGTGGTTTGATAAGCCATAAGAACTGAAGTTAGAATAAGTGCATTGGTTAGAATTAGGCTCAGTCAAGTAGAGGTTTTTATACATTTATATACCCTATAATATAATAATGTTATATTATTCATAATTACTTGTAATATATTACTATGGTAGATTTACATTTGATAAAAGTTGTGATCCATATAAACAACAAGCTTTTCTGTAGTAGTTAACTGTTACATATCAGATATTTAACATGGGTTTTCTTTTTCACATATTGAGGGATACAACGATGACTCACCGCAGCAGGATATCTCAATCTGGCTTCATATCATATGCGCTTCAGTGACTCCAAAACACAGCCATACAAATGCAAAGGTGGTGCTCAGTTCCAGGTATTTAAGTTTGGAATATAACCATTAAACTGTATAAGGATGTTGACATAAATGAAAGGTTTGACATTGGATTTACCTTTACACGTCATTTTTCCAGACAAAAACTTATATTTTTGTTTCCAATCAGCTAAGGTGTAAATCAGGACTTGATTGTGCTCCTCCTTCCCGCTCACCTCTCAAGGCATAAACTTGAACTAATTACATATGCAACATTAGGAGTGTGATTTCAAGGAGGGCTGTTCCCTCTTCTTGTCCTGTGCTCTGGACTATAATAGCAGTGTGGACTCTGGAGACCAAACAGACGAACACTGACCTTCACGCTGCAATAGGACTTGCTGCTTGATAACAAATCACATCAGATCCCTGCTGAATTTGAGCTCTTATTCCTCTCCCTCTCAAACGCAGAGATTGGAGAGCCCAGTACCCTGATGCACTTGAGAAACCTTTCTAAAATGGTCTTTTAAGATATCACGCTTTGACTTGCAAAGAAGGGGAATTTGCATGTGATGTACGTAAGTTATCTGCCTGGAATAGACTCTTGAAAGTGTTGGGAGACCTCTACAGTTCTAAAGTTTTATTCCTGAGTGTCGGTGAGATAGAGGAAGTTTTTTAACGATATGCAGAAAGTGTGGTGTTGCTTAATTAAAGTTAAATGATCAAACTTATTATTTTACAACTGAATAAACAGTAATAGGTCTACTGGTTTCAGACTTTCCAAAAGTATTTTAACATTTTAATTGATGATTCTTAAACATATTTTTACACAGACTTCAACTCGTTTATTTGGTGAGACATTAATCACACATCGGATGCTGGTTTATAGTAAATCATGTTATTCTGGTTCATACACATAAATCAGCCATAACATTATGACCACCATGGAGTTGCAAAGTTAGTGGCGCTTATGGTTCCAGATGAAAAATCCTCAACAAAGCTTCAAACATTCATTCACAATCACCGTAATTAGGAATTGTGCAAATGTCATGTTCTGAAGAAAAAAAAATCAACAAGGATGACCTCCACTGGCTTCCCTTCATCCTGGCCAGTTTGATTTAGAATTATGATAATCATAATGTATCGGTTTTATATATAAAGACACTTCACATGTCATTATTAATCCACTCCATACACAGTGATGATGAACTACCACTGTAGCCAGAGCTGCCCTGGGGCACACTGACAGAATAGAGGCAATCAAGATTCAAGAATGTATTTGCCATTTGCAGTAAAACCACATTGGAAAAAACTGTGCACACACACACCAGACTCATTCTGGCCAATGTGGGTGAAGTGTCTTGCCTTAGGACACAACCACAGTTTAGTAATTTACTGCTGATGCAGCCCCACTGTGCATCTGTTGTTCCCAGAAGTCTTCCATCACAGCACTTACCAGGCCCTGACCTGCTTAGCTTCAGAGGCCTCTCAAGATATGGCTTTCACATGCAGATATGGCCATTATAATAACTCGACAATTAACAGAGAGAAGTATCTAGATTACTCGATTATCAAAATAATCATTACAGCTCTATTTCTCGGGTCAACCTTCATAGACAAAATCTTACTTTTGGCTTCCTCCTGAACGCCTTTAAAATGGGTTGACATTAACTATTTATTTTGTCTATTTGAAGCTGCCGTGATGTGAGCTGACGAGCACTATCTCCTGTAAAACACAAACATGGGGACTTTGGTGGAGATGCCAAAGGACTTTAGGACTCCTCGTCTCCTTGACAACAGTCTCCCAGCAACCACTGCTCCTCAAAGCAGACTCTCTCTCTCTCCCCTCTGCATCTCGGGCGTTCCCCTTTTCCTCCAGAGCCTCCTGTCCCCTCTCATCCTGCACAAGGACCAGTCTAAGCACACTCTATGGACCACTGTTGTACGGACGACGATATGTTTTTATCCACAAATACTGACCTCAACTACATCATGGAATTTTGAAACTCTCTGTATCACAGATTATCATTGATCATATGTCCTGGACCTCTGTTCTGATTTAATATTATGATGGCAAGTTAATGAGCAGAGCTTTAACATCCCTTTTTGAGAAAACAGGAAGGGGGCTTTACCCTGATTATCTTGATAAAGTCACAAATTGCATACATGCAATCTGATTCACTTGACCTAGAATATTGGAATCGCATTTCAGTGAATCCTCTATAAATGAATCATATTATAGTGAGTCCAACAGCAAAATCCAGTGCTTCTCTCCCTCTGCCTTGCAAACTCTTGCATGTATTTAGATAGAGACATTATTTAGTTGTAATTGTTCTCAAAACACGCTTCTCATGGTTTGTTTCTGTTACATACTGTAACATCATGCCTTACTATGCCTTTTTCTAAACATAAAGGGACCTATATGCAAATGCAAACATCTCACTAGCAACACTGTTGTTCTACAAGAAACAGGTGTAAATCAATAGAAGTCCTTTCCCAATGCAACATACAGTTTTTCATGTATCCTCATAGAAGCATCACAACAGAATTTGGTCCGTGATGAATTAATCTTTTACAAAGTGAAAGTATCAAAGTGTGTATGCATTAAAACGATGTTGAAGTGCCTTTTTGTGTACGTTTTAAGATATACAAATGAATCAGTTTACGGATATTAAGATGATTGTTTGTTTAAAAGTGCAACATTTGTTCTGGATGTCATTGCTTGCCAACTGCTGGATTGCTTCTCCACGCTCTGGCATTACATGAATATGAAAGGAGTATACATATATTTTTTTGGCAAACATTTAGAAAATGCAAAATAGAACATTTGGAACATTTTAGACAAAGCAGTAAGATTTCCATAGAGACAGTTAGGCTGCCGGGCTTAAGAAAAGTTATGGAGTCTAATGCACAATTGTGACTGAATTATTAAGATTAAGATTGAGAGATCCATTATTAGTCTTAGAGTGGGTACATTTCAGTGTTGCATCACAAACTCCAGAACAGTAGGAATGAGGAGCACACAGCACAAGATAAATTCCTAATAACTACACTAAATCTCTATCTTTTGCATTATAAGGGAAAAAGTACAGGTTTGAAATGCTTTGAGATAGAATCCATGTTTGAATTAGTTTTTACCTATACATAACCCCTTTACAGGAAGTGAGACTGAGAAAGTTGATATTCTACTGTTTCTATTTCTGACCTGATATTTCCTTACTGGCAAATGGTGCCGACGCTGCATGTTTTTACAGCATGGCCCTAAATGGAGCAAGAGTCTTCGGAGACGAGCCTGGAGTCATTTGACGACCTGCCACTTCTGCCTACAGCCACTATCAGCTGTACTCCTGCCACATTTCCTCTATGCATAGAACAAGACAAGACACACTCATTCAGAATGTCAAACAAAAGTTATATTTATTCTCTGTGGAATGGATAGACGTGCTTAGTCGACAGTGACAAATGAGTGAGACACTGCCAAGCTTGGAGATAGCATGTTTCCGGTTTTTCGCTTTGCCTTCACCTGTGTGTCCTCAGAGACACAAGCGATTATCCAAGTCTCCAAAATAAAATTAAAAAGATAAAGTACAATGTCTTGATATCCATGCTGACTGTTATCCATGCTCCTCCGCCTCCGGTAAAGGGTTCTTTATGGTCAGCAACGATATGGCTTGGAGTGAAACTGGTAAAAAAGATGATCTGCCCTGAACATGAAAAAACATGGACGTGGAAAATGCGTGGTTATAAAATGCACAAAGAGGGTGCCATTGTTTATAAAGGGTTTTGCCTGTAACATGGCTAGAGAGACACTAGCTAGATTGTGCATTAGCTATACCGGTCACCGAGGTCCAGTATTAATTGTAAAAACTACAAGGTCATCTTCTACTTGGCATGCTATAAAACAGATCTACGACAGGTATATGTTATTATTCTCTATGCAATCGGTGCGTGCTACTAGTGTTTTATCTGTGCCCACCAGCCCCTGCTCATTCCCCTGCTCCCGGCGTGTAATTACTGATTCAAACCGGGTTGAAGAAGATCAGCTTCTGTTGTTTGTCTCCCAAACCATGGCCTACTTTTCTCGTCAACGCTGTAAACTCAGGGGAAAGGAGGCCAAAGTTAAGACTGCTTCATCTGTGAGTTTCTTTTTTTTTGTTTTGTTAGTTTTTTGTTCTTATAAAAAGTTATTTGAATATTTCCCCCGCTCTATCATAAACTGTACAGATTCAACGTGTGCAAATGTTTTCCATAACACATATTGTTGTCGGTTCATAGTAAAACACCTTATTCTTGTTTATACACATAGATCGGCCATAACATTATGACCACTGTGGCGTTGCAAAGTGGGTGGAGCTTTGGGTTCCTGATGAAAAATTGCTTTGTTCAAAATCCCTGATAGGAGTTTCAAACATTCCAAATATTAAGAGTTTGAAGAGACGACAGATGCTAACTCACAATATGGTAACTAGTTAAGATTGTTTTATTTATTCTATCTTCATTCATTTTTTTTATATTTGCCCCAAGAAAATAATATCCAAACTCATGTTAATATTAAAGGTATATAGGAGGATTTTCCTCTGTACGTTTTTTAAAAAGACTCCCTGGTCTTATTTGACGAGCACGTATCACCAGAATTATTGACAATTAGGAGGACCAATAGTTGATGATCCACTCGGAAGTTTAAAATCCTCCTTTATACCTTTGACAAAATATATATAAATTGTTTTATAAAAGAAAACAACTTTTGGCTCCAGTAAGCTCTTATGTTTTTAAACTTTTGTCTTGGTCAAGTTTTTAAACTTGGACCCAGACCAAAATTAGTTCGACTCACCAGCTCCGAACAAAGTTTTCAATCTTTTAAATGCATTTCTTTTCAAAATTCTCTATGGGGAATTTGAATGGGGAATGGGCTCTATGCACGCACCACTTCCGGGTTTTAGCTACGACCCCACTTCACTTCCTGTTCGCGGGAAACTGCTTGAGTTTCACTGG
>JAPMNZ010943586.1:0-13181 GCA_029875035.1 Pomatoschistus microps | reverse complement strand
ACTGTCTGTGTTGACAGAGTGCCACAGCGTGTTGCAGCTCTCCGGCTCAAACGCCTCCTCTGTGGACCCCAACCGCCCAGAGCTCAGAAAGTACTGGTCTTTCGCAGGCCCACGTTCTCCTCAGGATGTCGTTTCCTGGACGTCTTCATATAAAGATGCTTCTCCGTGGGTTGAGCTGGAGCTGAGGGACAGGAGCACCATAACCGGTCAGATAAAGTGCTAAAGTCTCTTATATCATGTGCAATGCTTCGTCTTCACTTAAACAAGCTCTGTTTCTTTTAGACATAGTGACAACAGTTTCAAATGAAGACTATGTGCATTTTTACACTCTGCAGTTGAGCAAAGACAGAAAAGCATGGAAGTGGTACAAAGATCCACTGAGCAAAGAGAAGAAGGTTTGTGGAAAAACAAGCTGATTAAAGTAACATGAGTAAAAAAGAGATGCATTGGATTTGCATGATATTTCTCCTTTAAATTGTGCGGTTTCTTATCATAATTAAATGCAATAAAGTGTGTCCCTCCATCCTTCCCTGGACCGTGTGCAGGTGTTCCAGGCCTATGCGGACGGCCACCTGCGGGTTCTGAACAGTCTGGTGCCTTCAGTCGTGGCTCGCTTTGTGAGGATCCAGGCGCTCAGCAGGAGGGGCAGGGCATCACTACAGGTGCAGGTGATGGGCTGTCCCGTTTCCAAGGTGACGCCAAGATCTCGGCCAAACGCAGGTGAATATGTGCTGTGGACTTTTAACATCCATATAATCAAAATATTCGAGTTTCATACAGTATTTCCAACGTTTCTAATGTATTTTTCAGAGTCAACGTCTGTTAAAGTCCTCGTCGCCACTGTGCCACCTTTAGTTAACTCCAACTCCACTGATGGGCCGGTTCTGGTGGAAACAAGGCTAAGTGCGTCACTTAACTATTGCTCTTATTTGTATTGCTCATTACAAAAGTAACAGCTTACAGCAATATTTTTTTTCAACTATTTTTAAGTTGGAAGTTTGTTTTGAGACTTTTACTGACCTGTACCTGCGTTCCCCATTGTGAACGCAGGTACAAACAATTCTCCAATCTCTTAGATATAAGTTTGCTTTATGAAAAGGCCTCATGTGACAACAGCCGTGTAGTGTTCCCAGAGGAAGCTCATCCCAGTACTCATCGCAAATTGACAAAAGTATTGTTTTTTGGAATGCATTACTTGTTACAATATTCTTTATAACATTCAATGTAATTTCACAGTTTAGCCAAAAAAACTGCACATCAGTACATCAAATTCAAAAAGCAACACGTCCAAAGGATCCTGAAATATAAATATATGTGTATAGATATATATTGTGTAAAAGTGTAGAATGGTGACAAAATCTATCATATTTATTTAATGTATATTTTCTGTACATGACCCCAGATAATAGACCAATATTTACAAATCATATATTCCTTTTCTCAACAACAGTTTAAACTTGAGTTACTCTTAATTTACTCTCAGAAACATATACATGTCACAAATTTCACAAATAAAATCCACCACGTGAGTTTAAATGAAAGCATGTAAACAATTCACGGAGATTGTACTGTTTCTAGTGAAAAACAAGTAGGTGGATTGCATCAGTAATCGGTGGTTAGAAGCTTCATGTATCACTGGCAGGAAGATTCTGGCAACAAAAGTGTGACTGTAATTGTACTGACGTTATTAGACCACTCAGAGTAAATATTACACGCTGTCTCTTTAATCCCTGCTACTGTATTTCCCCACACAGTGCACACAAACACAATGTAAGGTGTTGAATCTGACTTTACAGTTTGGTGCCCTTGACATTCTGCTGTTGGTTAATTCCACACAGCAGTAAACCACATTCTTTTCCCACATTTGTGCAAATATTGACAGTGTCTCTGCAGGCTCCAGCCAACCTGTGCTGGTGGCCGTGGGAGTGGTGCTGGGGCTGGTCATGTGTGGCAGCTGTTTGTTAGCCGGGGTCTGGTGGAAGCAAAGGTAACATTTCACATGAGAATAAAAAACATTTGTCAATCGACTTTAGTCTATAATCAGTCTTACCATTAAAAAGTTTGAATTTAAGGCCTTACAAAGTTGTCAAATTGGTGTTTGGTGAAAAGGTTAATTTTGTTTAATAAATAGATGATAGATATACATGAAAAGTAAGAGTCTGTATGATGCATTAAATATCAGTTTTGCAGGTCTGTTTGGTGTGAAGAATATAGAACAGATGATATGATTGAGTTAATATATTATTTCATGTCTCTTAGCAGATATTGCTGTGAAACTAATTTCTGGATTTCTTTCATTTCAGGAAAAAGGCCTCTCTAATGAAGTACTCCTTACCCCCAAGTATGTCTTTTATAGTATCATGAAGTTTCTCTGTTTTGTCATGTGTCATGATGTGAGTGTTTCTTTCAGTGGAATGTCAGAAGCTTCAGATAAAGGCGCTGCAGTGTCCTCAGTCCTCAGAGTTTATCTCGTATCCACTGGAGCGAAATGTGCACGACGCTCTTCCAAACCCTCCACTGAACGGTGAGTCTTATCCTAACTTATCCTACAGAGTCGGTCACCTGGAAGGAATATCTCAGAGTAGAGCCGCTGCTTCTCTATGTTGAGGTGGCTCCTGAATGCGTTTGGGGCATGTTCCACTGGGAGACCAGAGGGAAGACCCAGGACGGGCTGGAGGGACTTTGTGTGGGTCGTGTGGGTGAAGAAGAAGAATTGGGATGGCTAGATGGGCTATAAACTAATCTTATCACATTGTGAACATTTCAAACTCTATTTCAATATCAGAGTGATGATTCAAGAAGGCTCTTTTTTGGACAATATCCCTTCATTTTTGACAGAAAATAATAGGATGCAATAATGATTATACCACAAAGTTTGATCTTTCTAAAACTGCACAGAAAATGGTATGATGGTATCCGGTTTTTGAAAACGTTGACAGCATTAAATAATAACAGTGTAAGTTTTAAGATTAAAATTCCTGTATCTGTTATGTACAAAGCTGTGTCCAGGCTGTTCCCAAAGCGCCTGGACTCCCTCCTCCCCAAGCCTCCCCCTCTCCCCAACCCAGCCTTCCCGCTCTCCCAGTGCCGCAGGCTTCAGTGGTCAGTGTGAGCGGCCCTCTCCAGGCCTGACAGCGTTCCCTGCAGGCTGTCCATTCTTCCCCGCGCCTCAGCCCTTCACCCAGCCGCAGTATAAACATTCCTTTCTTTGGTCCAGGGAGCTCGTCTGAAAGAGCCCCTTTAACAGTACATACTCACAACCCCCCCCTNCTCCTCACCCTCCCTCCCCCACTCGGGACAGCCCCAGTGATAAACAGGACATGGGGTCAGCACAGCAACAATCAAGGCCTGGAATTAAAGAGCTCGTAAAAATAGCTTATGTTCAGGAGCAGGTTGCACGCTTCGTTGAAAGGCTTAATGAGCTTTTTTATATCACTGTTATCTTTGTTCGTGCGGCGATGAAGGACAGTGTTTCTTCTCCTCAAACACACTGGCAAGTTTTAGCTCCATCCTCGCTCGTGGGCTATACGGATTGGGGGAGCAAGAACTTCGGTTGGAGATGGCCACAAACCATCGATCATAGAATGTGTGGACTAACCGAGTGCTGACGTCATCCATCTGTGTTTGACTTATTGCGGAAAAATCTGATTAGAGCGAACTCAGACAGACTCCATGAGGATTAGAGCTACCTCAAACAGGCTGCATGGGTGGGAATCTGGAGGCAAATTCGAGGGTAGAAACGAGGTAGCAACCACAGGAGGTCCCCTTGGCTAGCCAAATCCAAATTCAGGGCCAGAAGACACCTGATTTGTCAGTTGTCAGGGGACTGGATTTCCAAAGATATGATCAAAATATAAACAGCGGGTGAGCATTAAACCACAGATAGAGGAGTTTACTTTTCAGTGTGAGTTAACTGAGCCCAAGTGTGTCGGAGCCAAACTTCACCATGAGCACTTCACAGAGCTAGCGTGTAGCATTGACCATTTCTATATAGAGCTTTTGGACACGGCATCTGTTTAAACTAAAGGCTCCTTTTCAAACGTCATGTGGATTTGTGTTGTCAGGGACAGAGATGTTCTCTGCCTATTGGCTCCAAATTATTTATGTTGTGCTCTGTGTCAGATAAGGAAACCTTTATTCATCCCACAGTGAGGACAAATTGTACGAGCAGAGAGTGTGCGTACTTGCAATCAAAATCAAAGAAGCTCTAAAATGTTTTGTTTATTGCTCACCACAGGAATGAGTGGTGTGGTGAGCAAAAATAAAACAGTTTATCACAACTATTACATTTTTCCCATGGGCCGAACTGGATAATCCCCATTCTGAACTTTTAACAGCAAAGTTATCAAACAAAATATCTCAACAAGTTCAAATTATTTGTTTGTATGTTTTGTGGAAACTAAATTCCAAACTAGTACAAGTTTTGGACTGTGCTACTTCCAACCAGAAATAAACTAGGACTTAGCCAGACTTAAACCAGACTCAAGAAATTAAATTAAGTCTTGTTGAAAGTAGTTTTTAAGTTTTAAGACGAACAAACTACTAATTCAAGATTTTCCAACCAAATTCTCACTTGAAAGTAAAAAAATGTTTTACTAGATTGGCAAATCTTTCTACTTTTTAAACTGCACAATTCATCAATGTACAGCCTAATTTGTTCACTTTATGCAGTGGTCAGGGCCATGTTAGATTGTTTAGGGGCCCTGATTTGGTCTGTTGTATAAGGCTTGGTTTGTCACATTACAGCCTCTGTTGTCTCACTGTGACATTAGAGCGGTCTCCCATCACAGCACTAACCAAACCCTGCAACGCGCTCAAGCTTCGATCTGCAGGTAAGGCCAGTAACACCCGTTAATATGATTTCTTCTTTTTCTCTTTTTCAGACTATGCAGAACCGGTGAAAGTGGGCTCTACGTTTCGACCCTCGTCAGAACAGGCCTACACCACTCCTTTCGCCCAGAATCTTTACGACTGCCCGAGCCACATGCCCGAGTACGCCGAGCCTCTCCCTCCAGAGCCAGAGTACGCCACGCCGTTCGGAGATCAGGTACTGGATACTTACAAGGTCCCAGTGCCCTGCCCCGGCACCTCCCCCACGGCTCACTACGACTGTCCCTCACACCACACCCTGTCCAACGGCTACTGCACGCCGGTCATCCGCACACTCGGCGACGAGAGCTACGCACAACCCAAGTCCTGTGACGCCTGGCCGCAGAAGCACACGTACGAGCAGCCTTTGTGAAGCGCAGAGAAAGGACCTGATTGAACTGTGGGACAATGAGCTCAAGCCCTGGACAGCAGCTCAGGGAGAAACAATAGAGCTGATACTGCAGGCACTTTGGACAGAAGCTATGCACTTTTGGACGTCTGCTGCAGAAAATTACACTGAAATCAATAAGTGCTTGAATTAGAAGATTTCACTTTACAAGTATGTTTTGACGGATGTGAAGGGGAAATACAGGAAGTAACATTCTGACAATTAGAATATCGCTCAAAAGTCCCATTTACTTCTGTAACTCACCTTACAATGTGAAAATAATATAATATAGATCATATGATACACCTATTACACACAAAGTGACATCTATCAAGAATGTATTGGTTATAATGTTGATAATTGGCGCACATCTTGTTAACACTCCAAATTAAACTCATCTCAGAAAATTTGAATATTTTTGAAAGCCATAATCAACAACATAACAAATATAGGCTTGGGATGTCATGTTGCTCGTAATGAGTCTAGATGATATTGGTTTCATGTTGTAAGTTGAATTGCTGAATTGCGGTTTGAAGAATATTCTAAGTTTCACCTGTATTATGCAAAATGTGTTTTAACCATGTTACAAGACTTATTCCTCATGAACAGGTCTGGACGTGTTTTAACTCCATCCACACTTTTATAAAGGAACTTCTGGTAAATTGGTGCTGCACATCAGCCCATTACTCCTACCAAAATGCTCCGTTTTCAAACTTGCTAAACTACGACGATTCCTCAGACTATGACATGTACAGAGCCTTATAAATCCAAACTATTGCCTTCAGAGGATCTCTCCAGTCAAATGTATTGTGTCATGTTTGGTGTTTTTTTAGGTCAAGTTAGGGTTTAAAGCTGGGGTACCTGATTCATAAAAATACATGTGTGCCTTATAAGAAGTTTTGTGAGAAAAAAATCAAACTATTATCAATAGTTTGACCTATTGTGGAAAAATTGGATTAGAGCAAACTCAAACAAACTCCATTGGTGGGAATCTGGAAGCAAATTCGAGGGTAGCAACGACATAGCAACCAAAGGAGTCGCCCTGGGCTGTCCCTGCTAGCCAAATCCAAGTAGCAATTCATGGATATTATTAGAAAACAAAATATTTTCTGCATTCTTAGCCCTGTGAGTCGCTATTTGATACTTTGGGCTGAGAGTTCATTGGCTGAGTGAGGCTTGTCCTGTCTGAGAAAGCTGACATGCAAGTAAACAAAAGTGAGAGCTTGGAGCGATTTAGATGGATTTTATAATCCACTTTCAATTCAATTTCAATAATTTGTTAGGTATCCCAGCTTTAAGGAAAAAAATGGTCCCAAATTATAAAATAAAAAATATGTATATATATATATATCCACACGCACACTTTTTTTTTTTAAAGATTTGCCAATGGAATAAGCAGCTGTCCTGACTTAATATGGCGTAGCATCTTTATTTCATTCTAAGAGAGAAATGTGATTTTAGGTAAAACAATTCAAGCCTGTTCCATTGGCAACGTCATTTTTTCTCACTTCAAGATAACAAAGTTCTTAATTTAAACATTAAATTCATAATTCTTTTTAGTGAGGACATGTGCCAGCCAATATGAATTATCTCCCCACAGAAGAACAAGGTTTTTTTTTATTGATATGTCATCATTCATTGTTATGAACCATTTATTTCCACATGCACTTTTTGTACAAAGACTTTGATCTGATTGTTACTTTCTGATCGCTATTGTGGTTTCACACAGTATCACAATATTCTCCACAGCGTGAAACATCATTTTTGAACTGTACATTTTTGTGGAGCATGACGTGACCGGTTTCGTCCAGTAGATGGCACACTAACATTGTCAATAATGTTTCTGAAAGGAGTGCAACGCTAAAGCTCATGTTGCTTACAGCGAGAGATAGAATTACAAAGAGTATTATATATGGTGATAACAATGCAATACATTTTATAAATACAAACATGTTTAACAATATACTCTTGAGTCTGTATTACAGCCAACTGGGAGGCTGCCGGTTCCCAGCGTTACAAGTCTGTCTTATGTTCTTGTTGTGAAGGTAGTTAGTGGTGGGTGTTAAGGGGGTGTGGGTTAAGACTAAAATGTGGCTCATCAGCATTTTGAATTTATCCTGACTCAAACTATTATTATAAAGCATTATATTTGTTGCACTGTCAGGTGTTACTTGAGCAATTCAAATTTGCTAAAAAAGTGACACAATTGTAATTAGTTTAACAACGCCAACATGTGTTTTTCCAGCAGATCTTGTTGAATCACCACAATGTCACAATTTCACCCCTGAAATGATCAATACATGTTCTTACACTTCATCCAGGGCCGGGTTCAAAGCAAGAGCTGGTTCTGTGTGACATAGCTTCTCAGTGCGAAGGAAAGTAAAGGTCCTCTAGGTCGTTAACCAAGACGAATGCCCATTGGTGAGGATGCATTGAGGAAGGTATAGGTTGTATCTTCTGCATTTGACCCAGACTGCAATGCCACTCGGGCCTCTGTCGGGAGCAGTGTGACCCATCTTCAGATGTTGCTGCTCCTATTTTACCCATTGCACATCTTTTTTGTGGTAGGGGAAACCTACACAAAAACAGGGAGAGCATGCAAACTCCACCTATTCCGACCAGAATTTGAACCCAGGACCTGTTTGCCTAGAAGCGAAAGTTCTAACCACACATGCCATATTGTCGGAAAGTAGATTGAACCAAAATAAATTATCCCGTCACGGAAATTCGACTGTTTTCCATATTGCCCAGCCCTAATTTAGTAAAGGAATAGGTTGCACATCCATTCCTCTCCCAGTTCACAAACAGGTAAAACCAGTTTGACCGTCACAGACATTTTGCCATTTCATATTTCAATTGCACGGAACGCTCCATAAATTGTCATGGTACATACAGGTTTTAGCATGTACCCAACAGTAACACCTTTAGAAATAACACATTAAAGACAATATTTTTCATTAGAGTAAATATTATATGCAGTTAAAGCACATTAAGTGAAGCCGCTTGTCCATGAGGCTGGGGCTTCAGTATTGCGCGCTCCTTGCTCTCTTCTTCACCTGAACTTCTGTCTGAGAAGTAGTGAACCACACTTTGGTGTCTATTCCTGGAAAGAGCGTCTTTGAAATGCAACCCACAATCTTCACACGTATAGACCAGTGGAACTCTGCTGGGGTCTGACAGCGCCACACCCACCTCCGGCTTTTTGCCTTTGTCTTCTCTTTGGGCCGAAACAATAGGAGGCATGATAATCTTATTGGGACTTGTATTAGGAGAGTTTTTCTGCAAACTTGGCGAAGGCACCGTTCTCGGCCTGCCCAGGTTCGACCCACGACTGGCCGATCCTTCATCTGGACTTTCGGGGATCAAACCGTGCACTGTCCTGTAGTGGAATCGCACCCCAGATCTGTTGGAGAAGCTCTTATCACATATTTTGCACACAAACGGACGCTCGCCTGTGTGAATTCGCGTGTGGATTTTTAGCGCACCGGACTGTGTGAAGCATTTCCCGCAGTGAGCACACCGATACGGTTTCTCGCCCGTGTGAGTTCGCTGATGCGCGCGCACTCCGGCCAGGTGCGGAAAACCTCTGCCGCAAAACCCGCAAGAATACGGTCTCTCCCCGGTGTGAATTCTTCGATGTATTTTCAGTGCGCCCGACTGGCTGAAACTCTTCCCGCACTCGGGGCAAGAGTAGGGCCTGGCTCCCGTGTGGACGTTCAGATGGATGCGTAGATTGCTGTGCGAGTTGAACGTGCGTCCACATTCGGTGCAAAGGAACCCGTACGGTTTGTCGGCGTGCTCTGAGCGCTGGTGTTGCAGAAGATGGGACGGTCTCGAGAAAGAAGCTGTGCAGTGCATACAAGGGTGCGCAGTTAGAATCGGGGTCTTACTACTATTGTTTGATTTGGGCTCTTGCGCTTGCCGATGTTGGTGACAGGAGTAGCAAGGACAAGCCATGTGAGATGTTTGCGAGTGATTTGGAAAGCCAAAATCTTGAGTTTGAGCTGCTGGAGGGCTTCGTTGGCAGCACAAACAGGGAAACATCGACGCATGGGAAAAGGGTGGTCTGGAAATGGGCGCGCCAGGTTCGCCGTCGCTATCTCTCGGCCTTTCGACCATGAGTTGGTCACTGTTTCTGCCACTAGTATTCCCACTATTTGGCTCGGAAGTGTCTGTGCTACTAGATAAACATGAGTTGCCACTGCTGAGGTCTTTTGCGTCTTGTGGTGATGAAGAGAGCCTTGGTTGTAACATTTGGAATGAGGAAGCTGAGGATGGGCAGCTTGGGCAGGTGCAGGAGTGATGGAGATCTAAAGAAAGGAATAAAAGGGTTATATAAATCATTTCAAATAATTGTAGTCCATCCACATAATTGAACTTAATTGCATGATGAGTTCTTAAAATGCATATAACATTTCCTAGTAGCCCAGATAAACCTCTTAAAATATCAAGTAAATTATAATCATGCCCTTTTCGAGTATTATTCCTCAGGTTTGAAATTTTGAAAAATTAAACAACATCTTACCTTACTTGCCTGTAAAAATAACCACATGAACTTAAGACGGGAAAATTAACTATTTTGAACTGACCCAAGGTGTTACTTTTAAAACTTATTCAACCAATAATTTGTTGAGAAGAATCAAAACCATTAAAACCAGATTTGACCTGATCTGTATAGCCAGAAATTGAATAACGATTTCTGGCTATATAATGTGTTTGTACAGTTTAGTTTATTGTGTGTACAGTCGGCTTATTGTGTGTTGGTTTATAAAGCTGTGTTGGATTTAGTTGATACAAATAAGATTTTTTTTCCACATAACTCATATTGCATTAAATATATTTACATTGTTAAGACTTTTTCCACAAAATCCAACATGACCGTGTTATGTGCTTGCTTAGCTTTACTTAACTTTATTTCTCGTGCTGGAGTACCTAATGGTTTTTGTCTCATAAAAGCATTTAGTTTTTCCCAACAGAGAGAGAGTTTATGAATAAATCAGAAAATTGCAATAAAAAGATGTTCAAAAGATAAGGCCAAAAATACAGGCATGTGAAAACGCATATATGTGAATGAATCAACCTGTTTTGAGAGTGAAGGAACTAGTTACAATGATTTCTTTTACATTGTACATTTTTTGTGGCTTCAAAGTTATGTCCATCTTTAAGACAATTATCTACTGGGGACAGAATTGATGGAAAAGCGGAAGCACCTCCTTCCGTTCATACACGCGAATCACATGAGTGTATTACTGGCTCCCCTGGTTCAGTGAGTCCTTTAGAAACCAGTAAGATTTCAAAAGGCTTTAGGACAGACTACAAAGATACCATAGGAATAGTCCATCACCTCTTGTCTTCTTCTCATTCCCGGGCTCCACGCTGGTCTCCGTCTGTGACCCGGTTTTGCAGACTTCAGACCTTGGTTCGAAGAGGACTCCTTTAAACTTCTGCCCCTCTCTCGGCGCTACCCCCCATGTCATGTTCACCACATCCAGAGGACTTTTGCGGACGTCCAGGGCACTTCCAGCGCTCATGAGCTCACCGATGAACTGATTCATCTCCATCCAAGAGCATCGGCCAAGTCCATGCTGCAAAAGGAAATAGAAGGAGAAGTAGTTTATTTTCTTCTGCCATTATGAATATTTAAATCTTAGGTCATATGTTTTTAATAGATCCTAACATTATACAATAGGAAACAAATTTAGATGTAGACACGTAGATTCATAATTTAAGTAAATTTAATACCAAAAGGGGTTTCGGCTGAAGACTGCCTAACCCCCTTTAGTCCAAAGATACAACTTTAAACTACGATGGCAACATGTAAGCACAAAACTTAATTGCATTGTAGCCCAGCGGGTGTTTTTCACAGCAAGAAGTTCCTGCGTTTGATTCCACCTGCAGGCCTTTCTGTGTAGGTTGTAGGTTTCAGTGTAGGTGTGTCCGTGTAGGTTCCCTCTGGGTGCTCCAGTTTCCCCTACCATTAAAAGCATGTACAATAGGTCTGAATGTAATGAGTGAGTGAACGAATGGCGTTTGCCAGAGAGTAGAGAGAATGGAAAAATATATGAACTCTGATCATTATAAAGCGCTTTGAGTGACCTTGGTATGTAAAATAAATAAACATTACTCACTAGATAAATAATTAGTACTTATTTGAAATTCAAGAATAAAAAAAGTGGTTATGCAACTTTTCTTCTTGTGATCTTCATCCAAGCATCCTATACTTCTCCATTATTAGTTTTCCGATTCCCAGACTTATTTACAAAGTATGGAAAAAAGTTTATAGAAATTAGTCTTTAGTGCAGCTATGTGCTCATCAATATTGATTCCCAAAAACATGGCTACATTGACCCTTTCAATTACTACCTCCCCATTTTTATCAACATGATGCATTATTTGTGTTAATTTAGAACGTGAAATAGTTTCATAAGAAGCTAATATATTGATAGTATGAATCAAGTGGGAAACGTACAAAAACCAACAAAAAGAATATATTTAATGCCATGGATGGAAAGCATGTTAGGGGTGAACCAATCATATCCACATTGAAAAGCGATTGGGAAATTTTTAAAAACTTGATTAATTCCAAATATATTTCATTATTTGAATTGTTTGTTTTATATCCTAGAGCCTTCATGTTATGCCAGGAGTTACTGTCATTGATGTATATTAGTCTGTCTAAACTTGTTTTGATATGACTATGTTGTAACGTGTTAAAATAACTCATAACAGACGACTTTTCACAATGTCCTTTGAGTGGGCGTGTGCGCAGCCGTGCATACACACATTTCAGATGTAATTTCGTGCATTGCGATTTATTTGTTACAATTCGCCTTTACAGAACAGCTGGTCCCTTTATTACTTGGATAGCATACAATACAAGCTAGGCAGTTAGCTAACGCGTTATTTCAGATATTGGCCCCAAATATGAAATGATTGTACTTACAGAGTCGTGCCTGTCTTTGTCCATGTTAGCATCGAACAAGACCCACGTAGTCTCCTTGTGTCAGATAATATTATTGAACTGAAATGAATGTAAATATGCGGTGTGTTTGTAGCATGGTTTTAATCTGCGTTTATGTTACAGCTCGGCTCCAGATGTTGAAAATGCACTTCCGGATGTATGCAACCACGTGACCTGAGTTTTTAAGTCTCTCATGGATCTATAATAATAACGGGCTTTCTGCCACCTCCCTTTAATATAGTATGAAGTATACTCCTATATTTCGAAACAGAGGTTGTAATAATGTTCCATGTGTGTGCATTCTGTTAGATGAAACCACTACAAATTTATTTCAATACGAAAATAATATTTGACTGCATGTCATTTATATTCATCATGAAGATAGATCAACATCTTTTGGGTAAATACCTTACACAGGAATATACTATTTAAGAATAAACTATTAAATTAGCACACCAGTCACTAGTTTACAGTGAACCTGACAGTTAATGTCAGTGTGACGTGCAGTGATTGGACTGAAAAGTAGATAACAGGCTTAAACTAAGAAATAAGTTCTTTAGGCAGGCACTTTCATCACCAGCGGAGCATCCTGGTAATTTACCAGATAACAGGCCACATGAAACAGTTTGTTTATGCCTCCACAGACTGATGCTGGAAGAATTTGGCATAAAAGTTTGTTTTCCTTGATCCTTTGGGCGCAGCTTTCCAAATGGATATTGAGGCGAGCAATGGACATTAGGTTGTTTTCAGAGAGGGCAAGACGATGCACTTTGCAGCAGGTGACATGGTCAATCAGAAAATGTGAACCATTACGGCCATCTCCTGCTGTAGAAGACTGGTGATGCCTGACTGTTTGAAGATCTCCCCCTCACTCATGGATCCAGGGAACAAAGATGAGACAAACGTGACAGCCCCGTGGGGGGCCATGCCGACCACTGCCTTGAGTGTGGAGTGAGAATTTGA
>JAPMNZ010943574.1:0-13789 GCA_029875035.1 Pomatoschistus microps | reverse complement strand
ATATATATATATATATATATATATATATATATATACAGGCCAGAGGATTCAAAGAAGTTGAATAAAGTAGTAGTCCGGCATCTGTACCCATATTAACATAATGCTTATTAATGATCATAACTGAAGATGAAGGGGCAATAAAAATATTCTTGCAGGTTTTTCACCCGTGGTTTGAACTCCAGCTCCTTCAGGTAAATTAGTTCAAAGATAAACTCGCTATATTGAACCACAGCTCTACGTCTCAATTTGGCGGGGCCCTATCTCAAGCGAACACAAAACCAACAAACCAATACTATTTTCTCCATGGAGCAGCTGAGAATCCTTTCAATGATTCTGTCCCACGGTGCGACCCAAAATCCCCCTCTTATCTGTACATCTTAATGCACGCCGCTTCTACCTGCGCCTGGCCCTGTGCACGTCTTCTGTCAGCTGTTTCCTCTGTATTTGATCAAGCCGCCTCTCCCAAAAATCTGCGACATGGCCACACCGATCTCAAAGATACACTATCCACTCCAGATAATCATTGTCAATCATGCGCTGCTTAAGAGGCCGGGAAGCGCCAGATAGGTGGAGATTCACTGTGGATCAGGATTAGAGCCGGATTTTTATCAGCCCTGCACAAACCAGCAGAGGTGATGTGAACGATTAGAGATGCTGTTCGCTCGGAGCCACTGGCAGCTCTCAGCGCCCGCTCAAAAACAACATTTTAAATCAAACTGCGAGAAGAAATAACTACTTTATATACACAAGACAAAATCTGGGGAGCCTAAAACACAAGAATAGAACTGTGTAAAAAAAATATATAGTTTCATCAATTCGTAGAACCGTAGTTATGTTTGGTAACTTAGCATGTCCCATATGTTTTGGCCTCTGTCTCATCTTTCATTCTTTCATCAACTTTTACTGCCTGAAAAGGGAAAAAGAGAGGACCACTCTGACTTAACCAATCAGGTCTCAGCCCTAAGCATCAAGTAATGACTCAAGTATGCAAAAGATAAGGACAGTGTTTTGTGGTCTGATTGGTTGAAATTTTACTTTTACAAATCTCTTTTTGTTGGGTCAAACAACATGTATATTTATGAAACAAAAAGTTAGAGACCCCAGCTTTAAGCCTCTACATCATGATATCTCTATTGTAGCATGTACAGTGGTATGCTAACAGTTTTGCCTAATTTGGTTTAATCTATTCTTGCACACTTTCTGTGAATTATACAAACTTTATTTCACTTCTCAAATATCACTGTGTTTGTCTCCTGTATGATATATTTAAATGACATTTCGTATCCAAGCAACCAATGATTTATAAAGGGAAATCTTAAAAACTGACAGGGGTACCCAAACTTTTACATACACAACATCCAGAATATGTACTGTAAATGTATCCNATAAAGGGAAATCTTAAAAACTGACAGGGGTACCCAAACTTTTGATACACAACATCCAGAATATGTACTGTAAATGTATCCTTGAAATAAAACAAAGTTAAAACAAATTCAAAGAAATATAAATAACTTCCTTTAACAAAAGTCATATTACTATTTGTGGATAAATGTGAAAACAGACACATTTTGGAACGACCTAAAATTGTAACAAGATAAAATCTGTGTTCTGTCATTGCTCACAAGGAAAAACAGTTCTTAGAGGCTTTAAAAATATCCCTATCTGAAAACAAAATTGGAAATCAAAAACAAAAAACATCAACATTAGCGGACTCCAAGGTTTCCATAGCGACAAATTTGTATAACGCCCTCTGGTTTCGGCGCTTCCATGTATAAACTCAGCAATTTATAAATACTTGGTCGATCGTTGACAGGAGGCACGGAACTGAAGGACGTGGATTGTCATCAAATGTCTTCTTAATTATGTTTTCCACACAAAACTGATGCCGTCTGTGAGACACTATGACTGCACAGCGTGACGCCGCAGTCACCGTGAAGTCGGCGGCAGAATTCTGAAGAAATATGTAATTTTTCAGATAACCATTGCGATTCGATTTGTTTGTTCTGTTTTGATGGTGGAATGAGGCTTAAATTGCACATTATTCATATCAGAGGGAAAACTACAACATCAAAAATAGATACATAGGTACAGTGCATTCGAATAGCGACACATTTGACTGAGATTACAATCAATAATAAAGACTTTTCGTTTTGGTTAACATGCATCATTTTAAAACAGTCAAAATGCATTCAAGCTTGTGAAAGGCCAGTTACCTTATTTTGCAGTGATTCTTGTGTTTCAAAACCAGTTTTAGAGCTTTAAATGCAGAGAGTTATCCGGATTTGTATAATATGCGATAACATTTGATATGAGCTTTTTTTGGACAGTAAGAAAAAAAGAGCTAGAAAAGCCGTACAACTATCACGCCAATTTACTATTTATAGAAAATATGAAGCTGAGAAAAAAGTATTTGTATTTTAAAAAATGACGTCAGATGAGTAATTGCGGTCTTTGCGATCTGCTAATAGCGGCCTCTAAAATTGAAATTTCAATTGGTTTGTGATTAATCTTGCAGCGGTGAGCTTTGGACCAGCAAAGTCCCTCCTACTTTGCAGTTAGCTCTGGTTCAGGAAGAAAAACAACAAGAGCTTGGTTTACAAAAGAGAAAAAAACATGTTACAGTATAGACTCTGGTTACCAGCTATTATTGAGCAATTATGTCTTGCACATGGTAATAAAGAGTTAAATAAGCTCCAGGAAGCACAAGACAATATATTGACTCTAAACAATGACTGAACTCATGAGTTTGTGTCGTTGTGTAGAGTGCTGGCATTCCCCGCTCAAACTGTTCAAATAGACATCATCGGATCAAACGACATTCTCTGTAAGGTCATGTTAAATGTCCACATGCTAATCTATCAGCTGTAGTTCATAAAGGACCATTTCTTCAGGTTCACTGCTTCCATTAAATGCCAAAGATGTTGCTCGAAAAGAAAAATAAACAAAGATATAAAACTCAACATACTCTCTTATGAACATTGTACATTGTAAAGCGCTTTGGGTGACCTTGGTCTGTAAAATGCGCTATATAAATAAACATTACTTACTTACTTACTTACTCTTTCCAGTGGTGTCCAAACCTTATGCCTCAGTGGTTCAAAATAAATGCTCATACGTTGGCCGAGGGCAAAGCTTTGTAATGTGTGTCACTTATAATGTGAGAGAAGGAAGGACATTTATCTATATAGCATATATATTTCATACATAAATGCTATGCAATGTGCTTAACTGTATCTACGTTCATGACACAATGATGTACAGTAGATCAGTAAGAAGGTCTAGGGTTCGATTCCACCTTCAGGCCTTTCTGTGTGGAGTTTGCATGTTCTCCCCTGGTCTGCCTAGGTTTCTCTGGGTGCTCCAGTTTTCCCTACCACTACATGCATATACAATAGGTCTGGAATGCCCCTCCTGTATGGTGACCTTGCTCCCATCTCTGTGTGGAGTGAGATACATTTGTAAAGCGCTTTGTGACTCTGGTCAGTGAAAGGCTCTATATAGAAAATATAAAATGACTTACTTACTTACTTAAGTGCAAAAACTAAAAAAGGACTCACTTAACTCTCCTGCCAGTCTTTTACATTGCAAACCAAACAAAACACTTTAAAATCGGATGGATTGGTCAATTTTTCGACTCTGAATAGAAGCACAATTTGAGCATCATGCTTCCTACTGGCAGTGAACAGCCGCAGTGGGTGCTGCTGCTGCTATTGGCATGTTTCTGTTTCTATTAGCATAAGTCAAAAGCAGAATTAGGAGGAAAGAGTAACGCAGAGGTTAGGAGGGAGCAGCGAGACAGCGGAAGATAATAATAACGTGGTTTAAAGAACGCAGCTGCCGTGTGTGTGATTTACAATGGAGCTTCATTTAGGTGCGTAATACAAAAGAGCATAAAGATGGCCTCTCGTGCAACAAAAGGTGGAGGGTGTCTAAGTGGACAGTGCCCCGTGAGTGAGTGGCAGACAGAAGAATGGCAATAAGCAGGCAGTAGGCAAGGTGTTAAAAGTTGATTAGGTTGTTAAAGGTCACATAGTCAGGCCTCATCAGCTGTCCCAGTGGAGCAGGAGAAAGCAGCTCCGGGCCACTGCACTGGTGGTAATGAGAAACAAGGTATGGCATCCATGCTTACATGCATCTATGTAGCCTAGTGCTTCTCAAAGCAGGGGGTGGGGGAGACGCTGGAGCAGGCACTTAATGATGAGCTCAATAAGAAAGAATCAAATGCTGTTAAAAAGCTTCTGCTCGCTCCTGTGTCATAGCTTTTCACATGTCTGTCTTAAATGCACAGATATAATAAGTTAAGTGTCTGTGTAGCTCCAGAACCCCCTGCTTCAGTCCTTTCTCAAGTATTCCATTTCTGTCATCTTCTGCTTCTCATCGTGATAATCCACGTTATGGAGAGTGGACAGTTTTTTTGTAAAATGTTAGTCCTAATGTAGGGCACAGGCTTGACACATTTGCAAAAACAAATATCGTCCTTTAGAAAATGTATTCCTGTCTTAATAATCTTCCACATGTTTTGTTTTTGGCAGAAAGAAGGGGCGAAACTTTATTTGTATGGTACTAAAATAGATCTCGCTTTTCACAAAACTACTTGGTAAAGGGCAGTTGGTAAACCTTGCAAACATGTTTCCAATGGCATTTATCCGTTTTTTGCAAATTCTATTCATTTTTAGGCCTACAATCGTTTTATTGGCAACTTTAATGTGGATTTCTATTGGTCCAAAATGAGATAGTTTTGACTCGGAGTATCTTTTATGCATGATATATAACCTATTGCTTGAGTTACATTTTTAAACAGAGTGGTTCATTTCAAGGGTTGTTTTTCATGATCAAACTAAAAATATTGCTTTTGTGTCAAACCAGTTTTCTCCCCAGATCGCCCAGCCTCATTAGTATGCTCTATGATCTGTTGAAAGTCATATATTGCCCATTTTACTGTAAAATCACTTAATGCTGTTGGAGACATGTATTATGTCTGCCACATCAAAGCAAAACACTGCAACATTTTAAAAAGCACTGATGTGATATAATGCAATTATGGGGAAAAAAAACAATCACGTCAATATATGTACCTAGAGGATACAATGGTGGATCTTCTAATAGTTCAATATTTAAATACTATAAATACTGTCCATTTATCCAAACACCACACATGGTAACAGCCTCTGTGTGGGAGGAGCCACATGCTATTGCACTTTCTGCAAATCCTGGAGGCAGCTCAAGCTCAAGCCCAAACAAAATGACATAAAGGCAAGAGATAAACCCAATGGTCAAAGTGAAATATGTTAAGGTTTTTATAATGTGGATATTATGGCTTACAGTCATGATACTCAGACATAATCACAGTCAGACCTGAACAATATCCAAAATGTCGAGTTTCAACTATCATCAAAAAAGCAACATAAATGATCCTGTGGTTATTTTCACTCAGTGCAGTGATGGCTCAAAGTGGCTTTAACAAGCACAGCCTATGTGCCAAACTAAGTTTGTGCATGTGAGAGAAATGGGTGATCAGAGAGGCTCCAGACTATACGTTGTAACATATGCAGCACATTGAACTTGTGCATTTATTTGCACAGAGCGGTATTTGGTCCACCCACTGCTCTTGAAGGGTCAGTCTTGACACAGACTGTGTTTTAATGAGGCATACAAGCAGTTCAGTGTGCACACATTTATTCACCATAGACATATTGCAAACAGTGCTCCCACTCACTTACAATTTAAAAAGATGCTGATGTGAGTAACTGCAGATAAACACAGAAGAAGCACCCACCCCCAACAAACATGGAGCTGAAACTCCCAGTGACCACCCCCTTCGACGCATTCAAGCAGAACTGGCGTCCAATAATCTTTATCACAATAGAAAAGGTCAGCCAACTGGATTACAATTATCATATTTTCAACAGGTTCATTTATTAACACAATGCTTCATTTGCTTTGCAGAATCTAAATGAGGCAGTGGGGGTGGGGGCCCTCTGCTGCGGTGATCAGCGCTAATACAGTGACATAATGTCCTGCAGGTTTACAAGCGCACAACAGCACTCCGTCAATGCCTGCTTCTGCCACAACAAAGCCTGCCAGACACATTATTGGCTACGGAGATCAATATATTTTATTACCACTTGTTCCATGTCTCTCGCATAATCACCAGAATAATTGACATTTATGTAGTTTTCAGTGCCAAAGCTTTTCTCAGGGACTAGTCTTTCCCACTGAATATAAGTGTGTACATGTTTGTGCGTCCTTCATGAAAGTGAACAGACACCCAGGTCTCTCTCTGCCCCTGTCATTGGAATCTTACTGTTCTTATGTGACTACAATATTGCACTCTGTGTCTGTGTCTGCTCATAAATCCTCTCCAGAGATTCTATAAGGTGGTGTAAGACAGGTTAAAGGTACTGCTCAAATAAGCACAGACAGATCTTTAAAAAAGTTATATTATGCATCTTTGATCACGATAATATTTACTTTGTCTTCATGTTTTAGAATGTAAAATTATAATGTAAGTAGAAAATATATGGGTAAACATGTATGAAGGGTTAAAATGATTTTCTCCTGTAACTCTCGATGCGACCACCAGAGGGAGGAGTTTTTTTTTTTTTTTCAAGTTAAAAAATGTACCAGCTGCAAACATAGTCATGCAATTGTAAAGAGCGTCAATTGTTTGTGGGAAATATATATGATACCAAAGTGGTACAATTACTATTACAGGACTGAGACAGGTTTAAAACAGAAGGAGCTACATGTTTGCACCATAAAATTCTAATATTAGCGTGAAAGGATCGAATAAACAACTTCAGGTCTGTTTTAAATTAAAAAAAAATGCTTAAATGGTTAAAAGCAAAACATAATAATAACAATAATATCTCTCTTATAGAAAATACCATCAACTGTAACCATTTTAATTGTTGGTGAAGCAGCCATGGCATGCACAGACCTGCCTTCAGCAAAAGGATTAAAAAAAAACTTGTACGTGTAGCATCTATGACACCAGCCACCAATGCCTGATCAATGCTTCCCAGCACCTATGGGAGACATGTTCCATTAGGAGTGTGGGTCAATGTGTTGGCCAACAGATAGGGTCACTTTATTTCTCTGATACTTGTCCTCAGACCTATAGCACACATGCTTGATTAGCTGCCCTGCGTGGCTCCATTGATGTGTATCAGTGCTCACCCTGGAGTCCCATCAGTCAGAGACTTCCTCCGGGCGCACGGGAACAAATTACCTTTGACATCTGACCCCAGGCAACCCCCAGTTAATTAGAAGTGTGTATGTGTTTACCAAATATCAGTTCTGAACAAGCAGAAAATGTTATATATGGAATAAAAGCTTTAATAAAACCATAGCTCAATTAGTCAGAGGGACAGTGTGTCAGATTTTCCTTTAAAATCACATCTACATATGTGATATTAAGAGATAAAGAGATCCCGTATTCATCCAGTGTGTTCCCAGATCATAGGTCGACCTGTAAAAATCATATTTGGCCTTTACTGTGGAGTTTTTTTTCCTTTTAGAAATAGTGATGGTGGACATTTTCAAAAAGATGATCCAATCAGAAAGCACAATGAGGCTCCCATATGGTTAAACATAACAACATTCATATAGCACCACACATTTATCTATACATGAAAGCAGGTAAAAAAAAAAAAACAATTAGTGTTATGCACAGAGTTTGTACTGTTTCTAGCTAAACTCCAGCAGGCGGTTTGCATGTGTAATAAGTGCTTAGGAGCTATACATGTGTCACAGACAGGAAGATTTTGGAAACAAAGGTTCAATTGTAATTGTGATGACTTCATTAAACCAGAGTACATATTACATACTGTCCCTTTTTGTTTGAGCTGCGAGCCAACAAGACAATGTAAATTGTTGGGTTTCACTTAATTATTGTCTGCAAATGTAATATTTGTCATGTTGAGGCCACACACAGAGCATCACAAAGTCCGAAGAGAGAGTGTGCAAGCATGCAACACAAAAGGCAGTAATTAATAGAATGACCTCTGAACAGTGCAGAAAAGCAGCCTGCTTTCATCACGCTCAAATACATGCGTACACACTCTCAAATAGCACGGCTGTCTGGAGCTGCTGGAACCTGCCAATTATTCTGTACTTTACTGGACCGTCGCTGCATCAGAGGTGTGATTGGAATAACAACCATTCTCCGAACCAAGCAATTCAATTCCCTGTAGGGCAGCACTGAACCAGCAGGGGGAAAACCAAGGCACAGAAATGAGATACCAATGACACAGAAGAAGAGGCGGGCAAGATAGAAAAAGGGAAAAATCAGAAAAATGTAAAAACACCAGGATTACTTGCTGACATGTGAGCAGAGGAAGAGTGAGCAGGGGCTTCCTGATAACATGCAGAGCAATGCTGTCTGAGTGACACTCACTGTGATACCCCCTCCCTCTGGGGAAATAACCCCCTTAATCCTGCATGCTCTTTCAGATAGACAAGATCCCCTTCTTCTCTCAGCACGGATATGAAACGCTCCCCTTGTGAGTCTAACACCGGGGATGAGCTATAGAAATCAAATAGACAACAATGTGACGTAGTGCAGCCAGAGGAAGACATCATACTCTGCTGCTGACTCCCTGTCAGACACAAGTCACAAGTCATTGGCTCAAACTGGAGGAAGTGGTCTGCAATTGGCTGTTATTGGGGAGGTGGTGTTAAAATGGCTGGAGAGCCACAACATCACACTAAGCCAGGTGAGTGAGGGAGACCAGACAGAGCTGATACAAACATCACTTTGACACACACTATTTATGGAAATGTTATACCCTGAGATGAACGTGCAATAACATTTTATGAAATGTTACATTTTGCAAAAGCGTCAGCTTACTTTTCATATTGAAAAGGTGCTGTCTGACAATAATGCAAGGCTATATGATGCTTCATCCTTAGATAATATTTCTATGTATTTAAGCTGACACAATGGGACGAATGTTCAGAGTTAATTAACAGTAGAAGACTGGACCAAGTGCTGAATCAATAAAGTCAAGGCGGACCCGCACGCAGCATGGCGAGCAGCAGGACCCATGGACCACGCAGCCTTTTCATTGTGAGCCGGGGGAGGTCTTTTTCTCTCCATACTGGTAAATCAGTCCACTGCCATGGTGCTTGTACACAGAGCGGACAGCAGAGCTCGGCCGACACAGTGTGATATTATATTAGCATTACAAAGGCTTTCCCACCATCTGTGACATGCACTGGGGGGAAAAATGCTTTTCTGTTCCAAGCCCTTAGTGCTGATGTGTCCATAGGTTCAGTGATTGATGGAAGATTGGCCTCAGATGACAAATGGTTCATTCATGTATTATGCCTTTTCACATATGAAAACACTACTTCTGACTTAGCTCATATAGAGGGGAACTGCTTAGAAGATACAAAAGTACTTATATATATGTGTTATTCATCTAAATGATACAAACAAAAACAAATGATTGAATATTGTCAATAATAATGATGGTAATGATTAATAATGATGATTATTATGATTACTATTATTATTATTATTGTTTTTATTATAAGAAGAATAAGAATGACATCCTCCACACCTACAGCTCAAACATCCAAATAGCCTTTATGTTGTGATGACTTTAATTCCACCAAAGCATATGATAAAAAACATCCATAAAAAGCCATGTGTTTTCCTCTAAGCAGAGTGAGTTTTGTGTCTCTGCAGGGAATGAATAGACTTGGCTTCGTCACACAGCCCTCTCCTTGCTTTCCACTGTCGCCTGTTGTCACTAGCCCCTGGTCCAACGCCAGTCGCCTACTTGGCAGCGAGAGGTGGCGTACAAAGCAACTGGCAGGTCTGGTAAATAATGCTGATGGAGTGTGATAGAGAAAGAAGCTTCTCCTTTTATTCCACACGGCTACTATCCGTTTGAGCAGCGGATAGGACAAATGCTGCATTCCCTCATCCAATAAAAAATAGACCTATACCTCGCTTCCTTTTCATGTTATCTCTCATGATGGTTGCCAGCTTAAGGGAAACCAATAGTCCTTTAGAAAATGGCTTAAGAGAAAGCACAATACGGAGACCTGCCAACAGCTGGGATTTACAGGGGAAAAACTTCATGCATACAATTACGCAGATGAAGTGGACAATAGCTATGCAGCGTCAAGGAGAAACACTCAACCAGGCAATCATGCAAAGCCCTCTACTTAGTGAGTGCAACAGGAAAACAGTGTTGGGGAGAGAGAGAGAGACATCATTATCACTGTGTATGAATAGCACCGCAGTTTAGTATCAACAGAACGCAAACTATTGTACTGACTGACTACTAATGTCAAACAAAAACAAAATGAATGTCAGATATGTTTTGTATAGGGCTGCGTCTAATGATTCACTCGCTAGCGTTGTTTTTAAATATCTGAGCGTTATGGAGCATGGAGGGAGTCAAAGTGGTTAAATCCTGTGGCTTTAATACCTGAGGATTTAAGAAAGAGAAAGAAGATTTCCAAGCAGAAGAACACTTGACTCCTCCCATTTCCTCAGTTCTTCAGGTTAAGGAAGTGGGTGGAGTCTGCTCTGTGCTCCTGCTACATTGGAATGAAAATCTGGAGCCACATAGACCCTTTGAGGACCGGTTTTACACCCCTGTCGCAGAGCTTACGCAAGCAGTACCATCAATGCTAGCATACTAAGAAAAACAAGCACCGCTCTGATCATCTTTGTACATTGTAACATTTGCAGCTGTTGTAACTGATTTAGAGGATTGATTATGTCAGAAAGCTAAGTTTAATGTACACATGTGCGCTGCCTGGATGATGCACTCTCAACAATGACTTCAACTTGCAGGGTGCAGGTTGATACGACCTATAAATGAAAAAATAAACCAAGCAGAATTGTGCTAGACAGGGCTACATTTTCAACATGGACAGTGAAATGTACTGGTTTGACTGATAGATACTTATGCGCTGGAAATGTGGACTGATAAAGAAGAAACTGCAGATGCTAATTAGAGCTAGCTTTGTTTTGCTAACGTGTAAACACCAAAGCTGAGTGGGTAGCGCCCACGCCTCACAGCAAGAAGGTTTCAAATCCTGTGTTGGCCCAGGCCTATTGTTAAGAGTTTGTATGTTCTCCTCTGGAATATAACGTCTGGGTGGGTTTCAGAGTTATATTCCAGAGTTTACAATATATTCTTTGCACTGCCCTAATGTTGTATATTATCAGACAATGCCACCTGCTTCCCAGAAGCTGAAGTTGAACTCTATTCATTTTCTACAGCAGTATGATCATCCTGTAATATGACAGCACATTATCCATGAGAGCGCCTTTGTGCATGTGACCCATACATTTGTCCACAGTGCATCCCTGTCATGAGGATATTATTAACACAATACAGACTGCATATAGGCCCCGGAGGCAGCACAATCACCCAACCCCCTGTGGGACGTCTTAGGTCAATGAGGTCCAGGACTCTGTGTTAAATCCCCGTCACTGTGGAAACACCTGTAGATGCATCACTTTCTGTGAGTAATGCACATTAGCATATGGTCCAGAATCTCTGACAGCCCAGGTAAGCGGGGTGAGCTTGCTTGTCAAAACCAATACCAACATCTTAAAGACCAGACGATGAGAGAGACAGCCAAAATTGCCTGTCTAACGGAGAGGTACAGAAATCACTGCTCATAAAGTTGGACAGGGGAGCTGGTTAGAGCATGATGAAAGAAAGGGAGCCTGGCACAGCCCGTAATAAAACAACCCAGGCTCTAAAAGCATGGCATTCAAATTCAATTGAGAGTCGAGAGGAGAGGAAAGAAGATGCAGCAGAGGGAAAATTACGCTACTGTTGTTTTGAACCCTAGAGCGTCAAAGATGTGCCTTATTATGCCTCCCATTAGGAATGAAAACATACACTCAATGTGCTGGCAGTACAGACACACCGAAACATAAAGGAGAGGAGAATGCAGTTGTAATTTGTCAATTAAAAATGATTGTGAGTGATGCAATGAAAACATAATAATAAATACTAATATAGGTTCAAAGTATCCAGTGTGACAGCTCAACTTCACCTCCTAACTACTAGCTAATATATGAATAGTTTCCTATGACAATAACAAATCGAGATGCAATTGTTTCTATATTTACCTGAATATAGAAAAAAAGCAAGTGTATGGTTTTTGTGGCAAGTCAGTGGAATGGCTCACTAGGCATCAGCAAGGCTTGGACAATTTATTTTATATAATAGTTACTGTTTTGGACCGGTTTGCACGGAACATTCATAATTAAAATATTTCTAATATGCACAATATTGAATGATACATGTAAACTTACTAACGGACCATTGTAACCCTATGTCATGTGTTCACTGCTCATGCACTGGACCTTTGCTCATAATATCTACTGTAGTTTGGTGAAATTCTTTGTCAAATTGTGAACCTTTTCAGATTTATATTTAGATTCATCTGAACCAGGACTCTCCTCAAAAATAGATTCTGAATCTCATTGCAATAATCCGGTTAACTAAAGGTCAAAACATGAATGCAGGTCTCTTGTACATTTGTTTAGAATATTAACATTCATATATAGATATTGCTGTTAGGGTGTTTTGCTGCATTAGTGGTGGCACCATGAAAAGGAAGAATAACATGGATATTTTCTACTCTCAAGACATCAGCGAAGAAGATGACGCTTCGTTAATTGTGTGTTGCAATTGGACAAGGACCTGAAGCACACTTCCAATCTTGCACAAAAAAGGCTCAAGGATAACATGGCCACGATGTAGGAGTGGCCAATTGAATAAAGTCTGATTGAATGTGTGTGGGGAGATCTGGGGAAACCAGTGCAAACTCATATACTAAGAGGAAGTAACTGAGAAGACTCAGCTACTTCAGGAGTGGGCCAAAATTCCACCCATTTTCTGTTGGACACTTGGGGAAGGCTTCTGAAATTGTTTTGCCCAGTTTAAAGTCATTCTGTCCAGATATTAACACTGTGTATGTAAACCTCCGACCTCTGATGATGTGATGCAATGAATAAAAGATGGAATAAAAAATAATTTCCAAATATTTTGACATTTAACATCATTCAAACAAAGTATTGATTCCCCTGCCATAGCAGTGAAAGTTTTACTTGGATTAAATATCAGCAACTTGCATGGACGCTGAAGTCTCAGTTTCACATACACGCTAAAAGGAAAAGTGCAGAATGCGGAGCATATGGCGACCGCACTGTTGCATCATTTTAAGCTTTCACACATTTACCTAAAAGAGAGAGTGATTTTGCACAAACTGGACAAGAACAAAACAGAGATTGTGTTGAGCCGTGGAAAGATTGCATTATAATGAATTTGCTTTTTGGTCTTACTTGAATCTACAAACACAACTTTGTGTAATAAAGGTAAACTCCCAAAAACTAATCCTAAAAATAATATAATCAAATATATTAAACACTTATATTGTTGTTGATTATTAATCCCCTCTTTACTCTGACTATTCCCTGTCCACAGTCTACAAATCTGTCTTTTCCAGCTCTCATCGGCTGTCCTCAGTCTGGACTTGAACTTTCCTGTAATCTGTCTCTCATGATTCATTGCATGTGCATGTTCTCACTGTGTTTCCCATGTTTTATTCGATGTGATCCACTTGCCCTACCACTGAACAATAGGAGTGACTTGTATATGCTCTACTCTACTCTAAATATTGTGAATGGTACCAATATAAGCTTTTATCAGATAATTGTCCCACTTTCCCACAATATTATACAAGAAAATCTGTAACTTTCGATTGTATTCAAACATCTGGAGAACACCAATTTCCACCACTA